>OZ007569.1:20635481-20902981 GCA_963931925.1 Onchidella celtica
TTTTTCACCTTCCTGAATGTGAAATCTGAGAGCACTTTTCGACCGCCAACAGCGTTCAAACTTTATAAAAGAAATTTCATAAACTGTACTATAATTTGAACATAATAAACAATAACGATGATAAACGAAAAACAACAGCCAGGCTTACTTGAAATATTTTATACATTATTTTTCATTTACTGGGGTATCTTTGCTGAACAACCTCTTTTTTACTCTTTCCACCTATCTTCAGGTCTGAATGTTGACAGTAATAGTCCTCCTGCCGAAAAAACAAAAAAAACAAAAAACAAATAAACAAATGTTATTTTTACATTTCATACTAGCAGTATTTCAGATCAACAATCTGGCAGAATTTCATCTCGGCAAACAAGAAATTATTTCTTATGCCTCCTCAAGGCACCAACCGCCTTGCCAGGAGGAACAACACCGTAGCAGATGTCGAGGGTTCGATGCCCGCCTTCACTTGTTCTTTCTTTCACTCGTGATTTTCTGAGCATTGTCCAGCCACATACATTTCTATCGTGCTCACTGTTTCTCTGAATTCTTTTCCTAATCCTCTGTTATCACCCACAAGATTCCTTTTAATTATTGTTTATAGGTTGGTTTAGAGACAGGTTCGACTTTTTATTTTTTAGAATCAACTGTCTTCTCGCAATAATAGAGATGAGATGATATAGGGGTGGCATTTTGACATGCACCTCAACTATTCACAAATCTGTTGGATTCATCTCCACCTAAGGAGAATAAGTGATCTAAATAACGTAATGCAGAAGAGTCCAAGACAATTTAATACGTTTGTCGGGACATTAAAATTTGGTTTAAACTACAGTCATTGACGCTGAACGCAGGCATAATTATATTAAGCTTTGTGTTGTTGAACTAGCAAGTCAATATGAATAAACACTTAAACATGTTTCTTGATGACCTGTTTAACAGAATGGAGACTTTAGGATGATTTTGTTGTAAGTATTATTTTGGGTGTCTTGTCCTTTCATTCACTTCAAAGTAATGACTGACTTTATTCTCCGAAAACGTTAAGGCTGAACATAAATATAACATAACATTATTAAATTTAAATTTTCTAGACAGGTGGGGTGAGGAACGGTCATCAGAAAGGAATAGCTTCGGTATTAAACTAGTTAATTTCCTGAGAGAAAGTCACTGTAACATTGAGTTTCGTGCACTGAAATTTCCATACAGTAAAAAGCCTTTTAGAGTGCAGACCTTTCCTAGCATTCTTCGATTTCTGTAATCACAAGGAATTATGACACTAATAGGTCACAAATATTACATTGTCTGACAGGTGCGGATAGGGAACAGCCACGAGTAGAGGGTGTTTCTAGTACTAAATCAGCTCATTTTCATAGAGGACATGACTGTGACACTACATTTCGTACCCTGAAATTTCCGTGTAATGAAAAGCCTTCTCCAGTGCCCAACTTTTCTAGCGACCTTCATTTTCTGCAATCACAAGGAATTACGATCTAACAGACATATAATGACCAGGTTGCAGACAAGAGAAAACTCATTCATTCCTCTATTGTTTTAGTATCAAACTGGAAGATATTTTAAAGAAAAAAAACTCAGGGCGAAAGTATTACACTGAACGGCTTAGGCTCGCAACTTGATGATAGCTCACAGGACATACCATTTCCTATAATGTAGTCTATGCACTGAAACCACTTAGTGTTTACAGAAATATCAATTTAACTAGGTCAAACTGTCCACACGTAAACAACAAGAATTACTGACTTGAGTAATCAATAAAATGCACTCTCTCCGGAAAGTTCTCAACAAAACCTTTATTATCCATCTACAACTGGATGAAATATCTCCGAATTACAATGGATTAGACCAATTCCAACCATCGTAAGTGAACATTACGATCATAATAGATGATAAATTCGTTCTTGTAATTACGAAAGCGATTCGTTTTAGCAATGAAATTAGTAGATTAAAATCTAACTGGGTCAAAATGTAATGTTTTTGAACAATCATTATCTGTAAAACATAAATCAAAATAAATAAGATATACAAGATACCTAAATGTCCAAAGTGAAAATGAAATATCACAAGTGTTAGAGATTGAACGACCGGTCACTGTAGAGAAACATATAAAATATCAAAACCTAAACCTGTTAACTGATGTTGATTTTCAAGTAAACTACTCAACAGAAATCAAGGCAACGAGACAGGAGACAAAAGTCATCATGTTATTTGTCTGAATGTCCACTAATATTCGCTAGCAAACAATGGTGACAACTTCACCATGTCAACAACTGGCAAAACTTTTTTTTTTTCTTTGACGATAGGAAAAATACACACAAATGATTGAAACATTTTCTATATTCAGTTTGAAATAATCGGAATTTGACGACTGCTTCATAATGAAGCACGAGTCAAACACTACGAAATAGAAACTCAGTCACGCAATATGTGTGTATATAGACTTTATTTTATGTTGATACAAAAATTTATGACTGTTAGGATGAGCTGGAAAATATTGATTGCGTTTTGGTGGTTTAGAGAAAGGAAGGCGGTGCTAGTGGTGGCAACATTCAAAATACATCCCTTTGAAATAACTATAAGATTTTTGTTTGTGGAATTTGAAATGGATAGTTATGTAGATGTGCATACAATACAGTTCTTAGTAAGAAAAAATAATTATATTTTATACTCATTATGATGGAGAAACACATGATACTGTAGGCCATGAAATGCACCCTTGTTAAAAAAAAGTTAATCTCTTTGTCTAACCAGATGATTTACACATAAAGATAATTTTATCTCAGTGTTTCGGAGACTTTTTCTTCTTTTCCTTTCTTTCCCTAAGTTAGCTTTAACAAAATTCTCCTGTCGTTTATCGAGAATAGATGTCTACTGATTGCTCTATTTCAAATTTGTCACCGTTGCTTGATCTGAGATATTTACAACCATGTGCTGACATTATCGGCGAGCTGAAGAATTAGATCTAGATATTAAGTCAGTGGCAATTCATTAGACATTGATCGTTAAGATGGGATTTTAAAATTAAGGTGATGTTTCGCCTCTGGATGGGTGAAGTTTTCTTTAAAAATCAGACATGTTGCCAGGTATAGGAATAAAAGTTGAAGAGGAATAGGCTAATTCTCATTTTCCAAGGTGACAAAACATTGTCGGACAATAAACAGTCCTTAAAACGTGACATGATCTGGTACATCAGAGAGCTAAATCAGCTTGACAGGGCACGTTAATATTAGCAGCAAAGGAAGAAACTAAACACACACAAAAAAAAAAAATGAATAGATCATCGCCGGCATACTACAGTGACATTATCAGTGACCAGTTTTTATATGTTACTGACACTATCTTTAAATAGGAGTTTTCGGTGTGGTGGGCAATGTCCTGAACATTCTCATTCTCCATCACCAAGGTGTCCGAGACAGCACCAACATTATTCTGTTATCTCTGTCTTTGGTAGACCTGGCCTTTGACATCGTCACACCAATCAGGTGCTTGACTTGCATCATCTCCAAGTTTGATCCGATACTGTCCAAAACATATGATTCCTATCAACTACTCTTTGGAAATCTTATTGGGAGATACTTCGGATATGTATCTGCAACTCATATAGTTTTGATATCACTTGAAAGAACAATCGCCGTGTATTTCCCTTTCAAGATTTCTGCAGTATTTACAACAAAGGTAACGTGGACATGCGTTGTGTTTATCTATTTATTTTGGATTCCTTGTTTTGGAATATATTTCTTGACATATATGTTGGTCTGGGTTTTGGACTCTGAATCTCAGAGATGGGTGGCTGACACGACATACTCAGCTTTTTTTGTGAAAAATTCTGAAATTTTTTTTAAGATTAATTATTTTATAAGTATGGTAAGAGGCCCAATTTTCATTTTTGTCCTGATTGCTACGTCAGTGGCCATTGGATACAAAATTGTCACAGCAGGAAAGAAACGAGCTACCATGACATCATCAGTTTCAAAATCGACATCGTTTGATAGGGGAGTCTTAAAAATGTTGATGACTGTTTCCTTAACCTACTTAGCCATTGGCATTCCAAGTTTGATCCTTAATCTCCTTTTTCAAGTGCAGCCGAAACTGGCCTTTGATGGGGACCGGGTTACAAATATGCTTAAGCTAACTGATATTTGCAGCGACTTTCTATACGTTGTCAACGCCTCCATTAATTTTTTAATCTATGTTTCCATGTCTAAGAAATTCTCCAACACCTACATTATTTTGATTCAACGTTTGAAAGGGCGCTTGATGTGTCAACCCTAATTTGCTTTTGGCGTGGTCTTATACACAGGAAGTGTGTCCTGAATCATTTCCGAGTGTGACGGAATACTTGCCACAACATAATTATGTGGTTCCTATAAAACAGTGTGGTGTATCCCTCTTTGGCAGATATTTTGGATTCAGGTCGTCAATTCATATTTTTTTGATGGCCATTGATGGAACAACGTGTGGTATTTGGCTTTCAAGAACGCCAGATTATGTATACCTGAAGCCGCTGTGCCCATCTATTTATTTTGAATGGTAGGCTATGGTTTTGGAATGTATTTCCATAGCTAAACTTTAATGTAGGTTTTGCACGAGGAATCTTAGAAACCAAATACTCAGAGCGCTTTCGACGATCGTTTCTCGAGAGCACAATAATGGATGTCTTTATTTTTGTCATAGTTGTTACTTCCTTGGGTATTGGATACAAACTTTTCACAGCTGGTCAGAAACGGCCAGTTAGGCCCTCATTAAAATCAAATGGATTTGTAAAAATATTCGTACTTGTCTCTTTGTCACATTTAGCCATTGGCATTCCATGTTTCGTCTGTAATGTTTTTATATTTAGTGAAAAAAAGGCTCTTAATGTGCTTATCCCAGTGACAACCACATTATGTTTCCATGTGCAAAAATTCTCAAACACATCTACTGCTTTTTATTCAAAGTTCGAATTGATGGTCCTTGTGTCGAGCTTAAAAGGCCAGCTGGCATTGGACTTATTTATTACTTTTTTGTTAATGCGTTATGTTGTGCTTCTCTTCTTGAAGAGACAGTCTGGGAAGTAGACATACATACAGACAGACAGAGACACGATGGCTTCTTTCTTCCTTGTACTGCTATCCAGATAGAAACTTGAACGGAGAAACTTGAATATTTCACAGTGTGAATTATTTTGTTTTCAAACACTATATTGAAGCACATAAATATTAAACAACAGTTTCACATGGGATGGACCTTGAAACTGCTGTTTCAAAAAATGAATTACTCCACTCATTTGTCTGAAGAAACTTTGTAAGTCTATAATTCACAAACTTCCTGGTGACCTTCAGATCTTACCACGATCTAGGATATCTTTGACGAAATAACAAAAACAACACAGAAAATGTGCGGGGTCGCAATACGGCTGGAAGGAAAGACAAAATGTGGCAAAAAGAAAAAGTTTTATTTAGCAGAGCCTCGCATCAGAAATTATGTAGAAACGATACCATACAAGGCAAAGGAAAAACTTATTGTATCGTCTCTTCATTATTTCTCACGTGAGGCTTTGCTACATAAATCTTTTTCTTTCTGCCGAATTTTGACGTTGAAGAATAACTTTGCAGATCATAAGGAACTTACAATTTTCCTCAATGCGAAATGTGATGATTTTTCAGACTCAGTTTGAGCGCACAGTTCAGCCATCAGCAGGATTCAAAATTCACACAAGCATATTAATCAATATATTGTGTTTTGAACATGGCAATAACAAATAACAACAACAACAAAAAAAGACCCAGGCTTACCTGGAATATTCTACACATTTTTTCCTTTCACCAGTGTGGCTTTGCTAAACAACCAGCGAACTTTTTAAACTTATTGTTTTCACTTATCGTTTGGCTTGAATGATGGTTTTCCCGCTAAAAAACAAAGATTCGCTGGTTTATTTATTTCCATAAGAGCAAACATGATTCGCAAAGAATTTAACTTTCCTCTCTGCAAAATTTAATGTTAATCTTGATATAAACTGAATCAGGATAGTGAAATAAGTTCGTGAACAATGTTCCAGTTTTGTCTTTGCATTGAATGTTTAGTTTTAGTGATCAAACTAAATGTGGAAGCAGGCACAGAGAGTATCGTCTGCTATGACAGAGTGGTTAAAGAGTAAATATTGCTTAAAGTATGTATTTCTAAAGATCTTTTATGAATGGCAGGGGCCAAAGAGAATTATCAAATTGCAAAATGGGCATCAATATTTTCTCTCTGAAACACAACTTTAATCTAGATTAAGCACAAGTAAAGATTTTTTCAGTACAAAAATAAACAGAGAAATAGGTAGACATGTAGCAACAAAATCCATTTTTAAAAAGTTGAAAATTAAATGACAGTACCAAAAATCAAATTAATGCATGGACATTTAACATCTAGAACATATACAGGATTAAAGAGATTATGCACTGACGAACGAATATGAGGACAGGCCTACATGTTTTGAGAAGCTGATCCCTTATTTATTACTTATTTTATTATTTTAATTATATTAACACAATCATACAGTTTACCTTAACAGTGTTTGACACCACAGTTTGGGTGTCCGACTGACTCAGAATATTGTCTGTGTCTGATCTTCTAGACCTGGTAGGCCTATGGCGTGTGTCTGTCATCCTCGTATCTATACTAATAAAAGTGAAACCTTACGACAATTGCAGCGCGCCTTTCGCTACTCCTCCGTTAATGCTGATTTGGTGGCCCTCAGATTTTATACAGCGCTTAGTATAGACCGTGGTCGTGTCCCCGGCACAGAAAATAAAAAAATAATTAACAACTCGCAGAACGTTTGTATTAGTTTCTAGGTTGCGACACATTGGCGTTCGGTCTATTTTTTCGGCAAATGTACGTAATTGAGGTTGGTTCCGGTGTCTGTATCACACTCACAAAACAACTTCCGGTTAGGACTGGTTTGAATGATGAGATTGAGTTCTAAGACTATCAAGTATGAAACTTTGTGTGTGTGTTCTCAATGTGCCTCGACTAGGAAAAAGAAAGGGTCTGGAATTGGGAGATTGACGCTGCAGGGCCAAAAGTACAGGTTTGTGTTTTCAATATGCCTAGGAAAATATTATAATATTTCTTTTCCGTTAACACATGACGTTATCACTTCCTGCGATGTGTTCACTAACAAACAAACTAGATCTAACCCGTGCGCAAATCATAGCCATAATTTGAGGGATGCTGGCGGGACGGGCAGGACGTCAACGCGCAAAGGGAGAGCAATAAAACGTATCTAAAAACAAACAAACAAACAAACATAAAATAAAGCTAAATTAACAGGCAAAATGAAGCAGGTCCATAATAATCACCCAGAACTAAAACTAATAAATCGATTTATCCCGGGCAGGGCCGGGTACTCAGCTAGTATGTTATAAATAGCCACAAATAGCCCAGAGAAGGGACTGGCGTATTTTTTTCCCCAAAAGCGCGGATGGGCCTAACGTGGGCCCCATTTGGCGGAAGTTCTTCAAACCTTAAAAATGTACACAGAAGACAATTCTGTACAGTTTTAGAACTGTTGAATTGTAACACTCTTTTCGCTGTCAATTTAACTCGTCTCTGCCAATTTGATGTACCCCGAAAGGATAAATGACATTTCTCGCTTGAGGACATCATCACAAAGATAATAGATGCGGTAAAGTGGTACAGCTGGTGCGTTTGGGGTACACAGATTTCGCACCTCCATCTTCTAGCGAATGCTGGGAACTTATAAATAATGGACTTTTTCAAAGGCAACATAGAGAAAATATTGAATTAGACTGCGTTCAACCATCACAAAAGGCCTTGATTGCAGTGACTTATTTTGTAACTGTAATTAACTTGGTGTGGGAAATTCTGGCCATTTTTCTTTCTTTTTTGTTGTGGTAGCTTTGTAACAAAGTCGTATTTTGATTTTATCATTACTAGTAACTGCCCCATTCTTCGAATGGTAAAAAACAAAACTCACCACTCCAGACCGAAAGGAATCAGCACAAAGACATTGGTGTCGAGACACTTTGGGTCATCCACATAAAATCGGCGATCAATAGATAGATAGGATAGTATTACAGTAGTACACAGTGCACAATAGTGCGCACCGAGAATTTTTCTTGGGCTCATGTTTTCGTAAAAAATGAAGGATCGGAGGGCGTCAATTAGCGGCATTAATTTTTAAGCAAACTCAAACTCAAAAAAATACTTCCCCACCTTTTCAAGACTCCAAATCTAAAAAAGAACCTTTTGCGGGTCGAACCGCAGGCACATGTAAAATTTCATGCAAATCCGAGCTGTGTGAGCCGCAGTAGGTCTTATAAAAAATCAGGTGGGTTATTTTTATATTATTATTACATTTTCCTTTCCTTGACTATTTTGAGCATTAGCTTTAGTTCGACCCTCGAGGCGTGAGAGGCCTAGATCTGGCCTTTGGGCAAAGTTTTCTTGGCATGACTGACACTCCAAGATCTATAATAAAAATATCTCCTTCCGAGCTGGAACCACACTCTAAATATTTATACACAGTTTTCTTGGTTTGAATGAACGGCACTCACCTCACCTATACATGTATAACACTACACTCGGTATCAAAGTTTTCTTGGCGTGGCTGGACCGTGAACTCTAGTTTACATTTCCGATAAGAGGCGGAAATGACGAAATTGACGGAAGTACATTATCACGGCGTATTCGCAATCATAAATTGATAACTGATAATTATAACTGAATTTCTGGAAAAAGTAAAGAGTTTCGGAAAAAAAATGAGCACGACACGTACAGGCTTGATATATTTTACATAAATGTGCCAAGTTTCATTTCTCTACGTTGCTTAGTAAAAAAGCCTTTGCGGGAACAAAGTTGGGCCCAAGCTCCATTATTGTATGATGCCAATCACTCTTTTCAAACAATGCTCCATGAGCCCCGCTCCCGATTAGTGCACAAACTGTGGTGCGCACTTATGTAGGTACAAGTACAGACGAAAGGAAGACAGCCCTGTCTGATCTTTGTCTGTTGTCTTTAATAGTTCCAACAGAACAACATTTTACAGGGCGGACATAAGCCTGCTTCTTTCACGATCACCACTGCAATTTCACTAACATACTTAACACGCTCACACCATTTCCTCGCAGCTGTTAGAGATTAGTTTCGTCTCAGTAGTCACAATAGCATTAATCTGTACGTCGGAAGAATAGATAAAGTAAGGGCTTTCACTGATATAGCATAATTAAAAACGTTCATCGCATTTCTTAATCCCATCAAAATCAACAACATGATTTTTCTGGTGATAACTCTGACCAACGAAGACCAGGGTTGCCAGACTGGCCTCCTGGATGCCACATTTTGAAAAAGTGGCCTCCGGATAAAGTCGGTGGCCTCGAAATATCTCAGTGGCCTCCTGTCAGGCCTCTTGTGGCCTCCAGTTTAAATAAAGGAGGCCTCCAAACCGGATCGCTGGATTTTTTTTTGTTGCTAGGCCTAGATTTAACATTAGACCTAGATCTAGATATAGCTGACTCGTGTGTAAAATACGCTCTTATTAATAGTTTAGTTAGGTCTCACAATCTGACAATAAAGAAAACTGGCAAACACCATTTCGCTTAGCCAATCCAATCCAATATTTGGCGCGCCGGAAGTAAACATAGACCTAAAGTAAATTGCCGCCTTAGGCCTAAGTCTAGCCTCAGACTAAAAATAGCCTAGCTAGCCGTAGGCCTAATCAGTGATCAGCGTGTTGGCCAGAGGATTAAATTTCATCAATCACCCACCATGGCCAAAACTTCCAAGGCCAAGGGTCGAAAATACCGCAAGGAGTGGGAGCTAACTTATCCCTGGTGTAGAAAACACAGTGACGGAAGTGAAAACGCGTATTGTAAGCTTTGCCATGTTACAATGCAGCCTAAAGTTGCTAGTTTGTCGAAAAATGTCTTATTATTTCTTTAAAAAAAAAATTAAATGAGAAAAAAAAAATTGGCCCAACCACAACATTGAATTTTTTCTTTAACAAAATCGAGGTGTTTTTAGGGTAAGGGGAGTGCTTTTAATGAAGTGGCCTCCAACTCGGTTATTTGGCCTCCAAATGCGATATAAATGGCCTCTACGGCCACTTGGCATCTGGCAACCCTGACGAAGACTTCGGTGCATTACACTGCAGGTTATATGCCTGGGCTACAGCAAAGCGCATATCATAATGAGAATACGGGTGCTGACTGATATTTGGTAAGGGGTGTTCCAGGGAGAAACTCCTACCTAACATAATACTCGCCTGACATAAATTATGATGTCGTCACGATCGTAACATTATTGCCTAAGTCATGTTTCGGTGACTTTTGAAAATCAAAGAAAACCGTTTACTCCGAATATCGTAGTAGCCGTTGTTAGGGGAGCGTAGTATTTTACATAGAAAGCTATAGCTGAACAGTGAACACAATTCAGTATTTTCTCTATTTGGCTTTGTCATTAGTCTACGCTACCCTAACAACGGTCTAAATGGCAATTTAGGTGGACGTGAGTTTTCGTTAAAAAACTCACAAGTCAACAAAATGAAACAATGTAACTGTTGGACGGTGCAACGTCACTGTCAGATTAAAGTGAGCATTTCATCTCAAAACACCCCCCAAAAAATGACTTAGGTAATTATCCTATTTCCGTGACGATGTGATTTCCACTATGTTTCTGATGTTTCTACACTGTCTGTGGGTAGCAAATGGTCCTTAATTCTCTTTCTTGCAACTAATTCTTATCTGGAAGACATAAACAGCTGTTTCTGTCAGATTAAAAAAAAATATTTTTTTTTGCACATAACTGACCAGTCGTGATCAGTAAAAAGTCACACGTCTTAAACTGTCCCAAAAGAAAAAAAAACAACAGATTAATGATTATACATTTTTAACCCTCACATGTTCTACCCATCTTTAGCCAGAATTAACGAACCGGCCAATTAGTCCAGTTGTTAGAGCACTTGGACAGGGTGGGAACTATACAACTTGTGGCACCCAGAATCTATTCTGTTTTACCTTGGTTTCAGTGTAAGATGTGGACTATGGAGACAAACGAGACACCCGCACTGGCGAGACCAAAACAAATCTATCTGACTCGTTCGGACACGTCACTCCGGCCTTTAGTCAGCCAGCGGAAAGAGAGATTTCGCATACTGAGTCAAAACATACACAAACAGGCTTGACTCCGTGCAGCTCCGGAAAAGAGATTTAATAAATCTCCCTCAGTTTGGGGCCCACCAGAGGAAATTTCTATCGACGTAAATAATGAACACACCGGATGCTGGTCTGATGGAGAAGTCTTGTCTGTGATGTTAGTCTCAATCTGCTGACAGGAGACGTAATATCATAACAATGTTCACTGACCACAGGTCAAATTTAAGATTACTTTAAGATGTGTTTCTAGAGCATAATTCACGTTGACAAAATATGTAAGATAACAGGGGAACATAGCTGTGCCATGGACCTCAACCATGTCATAAAGCAACTGGATTCATCTCCACTGTAAGAGGATAACTGATATAGATAATTATAACACTGACATTGCTCAAGACAGATACTGGCAATTGGTTCATATTGCAGACAGTGACGTTGCTTCAAACCAAATACAGCCTCTGTTGTTAAAATAGCAATCTGAATAAAGACTTAAACTATTTCTTAACTAGCTGTTCCACAGAAGATGAAAGTTAAGGCTATTTTGTGGTAAGTAATATTTTGTGTCTTTTCCTTTCATTCATTTCAAAATGATTACTGACTGGTTTACTCTCTAGAGCCTCTAATAGGTCACAAATATTACAATTGCCTGAAAGGTTCGGGTGGGGGATGGCCACGGGTAGGGGGTTGTGGCACCGCTTTTCGTGCTCTGAAATTACCGTGTACAGAACAGCGTCTTTCAGTGTCGACCTTTTCTAGAGACCAGCAATTTCTGCAATTACGATCAAATAGACGTACTGATCATTTCAGAGAAAGGGAAAACTCGTTCATTCCTCTATTGTTTTAGTTCAGAATGGATGCTAATTAATAGATATCTAAGGACGAAAGCATAGCACTGAACAACAACGTTGGAAATTAATGATAGCTCTAAAGATAAACCGTCATCCTTAATGCGTGGTCTAGGCATTGAATGCTCGTAATGTTTGTACATAAAGATCAATATAACTGGGCTTTAATCTGTCTACATGTAAACACGAAAAATTACTGACTTGGGTAACCAGTGATCACTTGATCTGGAAAATTCCTCAATAAACTTAACTTCTACAGCTGAGTGAAATTGCTCTGAATTACAGCGGAGAAAGAACAGTTTCAACCATCATATAAGAGAATATTAAATTCGCCAATCATAGACGATAAATTCCCTCTTGTAATTTTTTTATGAAAACAACCCGTTTTAGTGATCAAATTAAAAGATTCAACTCTAGATATGCCACAATATAATGTTGTTGAACTACCGTTGACTATAAAGCACAGTCCAAAATAAATTAACTACACAAGACATACAAGGTTCAAACTGAAAATAGAGTATGTTTAATGTGTCATAAAAGTTAGACGTTTATTCTAGATGCACCTACAATGATGTGTCTGTAAAATTCTGACGCAACGACGTCAGGCTCAACACTATAGTAGTGTTTTATAAAGAATACAGGTGCTGTTAACCGATGGTTTTTCAAGAAAACCACTCAACAGAAATCGAGGCAACAACACAGAAACATTGTGATATTGTTTGTTTGAATACCCAGCAAAAATTAGTAACAACCTCGGTTACAAGGGGTAAATCTGATTATATTTTCTTTGCTATTTGGTATCAAGGGGCAAGAAACACGAATGGTTGAAGTGAGCCACATTTTCAATTAGAATTAACCGGGAATGGACGAGTGCGTCATAACTAAGCACGACTGGAACACCAAGAAATAGGAACACACTCATGTGTGTGCAATAACTTAATAAAAACCACCACTATTATAATGAAACTGAAAATAGTGATTGTGTTTTGGTTGTTTGGGGAATGGAAGGCAAAGGTTGTTGTAGCAAAATTCAAAACACATTGGTTTGAAATCACTATACTATTTTTGTTTATGGAATTTGAACGAAACAGTAAAGTAAATATGTATGTAATAAAGTTCCTGATTAGAAAAAAAACATAACTCTTTGCTCACTATCACAGTGACATTCTAAAGTTTCTGTAGGTTGTAGGAAGCACGATTGATAAAAAGGTTTGAACCCTTTGTCTAATCGAGACTTTACACATAACTATCATTTATCTCAAGACGTCCGGGACTTTTTGTTCTTTTTATTTTTTCCTACTTTAGGTTTAACAAAATTATGCTGTCGTTGGTATTTACTGGTTGGTCTACTTTAAATTTGCACGATGAGGGTGTTACGTCACCATTATTTGATCTGGGATATTGACAGCCATGTGCCGTCATATTAATTGTACACGTTGCTAGTGATTCAGTAGATGCAATTCACTGGACATTGTTCTCAAACGTTAGAAATTTGAAATTGTAGTGGTGTTTTATATATTAAGCTTTCCATATTTCCGGGAATAAACTATTATTTAACCTAGTTTTTATTTCATTTCTGAAAAGTGGCTTTTTCTTTAAAATAAGGTTTGTTGTCACATATTGTAGCTGGAGAGAAAAAGCCGAATTCTAATATCCTAAGGTGATGGAACATTCACATACAATAAACAGACCTTAAAACATTACATGTTTAAAATCTGATACGCCGCAGAGCTAGATCAGCTTGACAGGACACGTTGATATCAACGACAAACAGTTACAAAAATGAATGGAACATCGCCGGTGGACTACAGTGACATTATCAGTGACGAACTTGTGTCTGTTCTTGAGACTATCTTTAACTGTGTGATTATACACGTTATTGGTGTTTTCGGTGTGGTGGGTAACGTCCTGAACATTCTCATCCTCAATCATCAAGGTGTCCGAGACAGCACCAACATCATTCTAATGTCTCTGTCTGTAGTGGACCTGACTTATGTCGTCCTCGCACCCATCGGGAGCCTGACTTGTATCATCTCCAAATTTGACCCGCTCCTTGCCAAAACGTATAATGCCTATCAACTACTCTTTGCAAATCGTATTTCGAGATATTTTGGATACGTATCGGCAGGTCACATAGTTTTGATATCAGTTGAGAGAACAATCGCCGTGTATTTCCCTTTCAAGATTTCCAGAATATTTACTCGTAACTTTACGTGGATTTGCATTGTGTTTATTTATTTATTTTGGCTGGCGTGTTTTGGAATATATTTCCGTCTCTATGAGTTAGTGTGGACATGGGACGCTGAATCTCAGAGGTGGGTAGCTGAAGCGACATACTCGGTATTTTTCTTCAAATACTCAGAATTTTTTTTTACAATTAATCTCGTGGCAAGCATGGTACGTGGCCCGATCTATGTTTTTCTCATACTTGTGACGTCGGCGGCCATTGGATACAAAATCTTCACAGCAGGAATGAAACGAGCTACCATGACATCATCAACTTCAAAAGCGACATCATTTGACAGTGGAGTCTTGAAAATGTTGATGACTGTCTCGTTAACCTACGTAGCTATTAGCATTCCGAGTTTGATTCTTAATCTTGTTTATCAAGCAAAACCAGAACTGGCTTTTAATGGGAAACGACTTACAAATATGATTAAGCTTACTGATATTTTCAGCTTCTTTCTGTACATTGTCAACGCCTCTATTAATTTCGTAATATACGTTTCCATGTCGAAAAAATTCTCGAGCACCTACGCAATTTTGATGCAAAGGTGGAAAAGACGCTTCTTGTGTGGAGCTTAGGGCAAGTCAATTGTGGACCTTACTTACGACGTCGTTACATTCGCTAGAGGTGTGTTATGTATCATCTCCAAATTAGCCCGATATAACTGCCAAAACATGGTTTCCGTCAAGCACTCTGTGTGAGCCTTTTTTTGTTGATATTTCGGCTATATATCACCAACGCACTTTATAATGTTCAGTGAACAATTGTGTCCGTATTTTCTTTTTCAAGATTGCTTGAATAGTTACATCTAACCCTATTATGGACATACGTTGAGTTTATGTATTTACTTTGGATGGCGAGTTTTGGGGTAGATTTCTGTAACTTTAGCCTAAATTTTAGTGTGGATTGATTTTAGATTCTGAATTCTAGGTATGAATAGCTGTTACGATATTCTCAGAGTTTTCCTAAAAGATTTGGCAAATTTACGTTTTTGGAGGCATTTTACCGGTCGAGTCTATTGGTATCATCATTGGCCGCTGGCTACTAACTTTTCATAGGGGGAGAGAAAATAGCTACTGTGGCTTCATCAAAATCGGAGACAAAATTACTAAGGGTAACCAAACTGGCTTCAGGATGAATAACCAGCTGCAAACATCCCTAAGGTAATTCTCGAACACTCTACATTATTTTGATTCAGAGGTGGAAAAGGAGTCATTTGTGACGGAGAATCCGTGATTGGCCTTGATTTTGACGTCGACATACATTTGAGGCCATGTTCTGTCTGCGTCACTTTGGAGCCTGGATTAATGAAAAAGTCTGCCAGACCGAACAGTGTCAGTTTTTCTATATCTATATACACATCTGAAACACACATTTCCGGGTACAACAATAAAGAAAGTGTGTTTGCTTGGCCTGACATTCGCAAACTTCTTAGAGACAGCCATTTTGATCATGTTTTGGAAGGCAAGGAAAGGGCAGCGTAGGAAGCATTCAAATTGGTGGTCACAATTGTCTTTGAAATAAACAGGCTGAAATTGATGAAGGATTGTTTAAAAACCTGCTTATGGCCTATTGTGAAATAGAGAGCAACATGCCCATGAAGATCCTGGATTCTCACTTGGATTTGTTTTCCTTAAAAGTTGTGGGCAGTGCGTGATGAGCATAGGGAATGGCTCCATCAGGATAATTATCGCTGGCATGGAAAAACGTTATCAGGGCAAGTGGGCACCATCTATCTCGGCAGTCTAATGTTAAACTGTGCTTAAGGATGCTCCACTATAGACAGACCAAAAGTCCAGATTTTCGGGCGTATTCGGCTAAAATATTTTCTTTCTTTTAACAAAACTTTTTTGTCTCTAAAAAAACTTGTTCAGTTTATTAATGGCCAAATTTATATTCAGCAGACGCATGTGAATTGATGTATTTGGTGAAGACAAAAAGATGTTTTTTTTTAAAGATGTATTTGGTCACTTTTTACCCACACAAAGACTGGCTGCCATGAATCATTCCGGAAGGTACGCTTGTCAGAGTGGAAGATTGGTTATAACAACTTTTGGGTCGAAAAATACCCTCTCCTCAAAAAAAGAAAAAATAATTCTTTTTCCCTCTTTCTCTTCATTGTCTATATATGTAATAATCTGCCTTGAATTAAAACACTGAATCTCTTGTAAAAGTCTGTTTTTGTGTATTCTTTTGGGGGGTGGGGGTTGTTGAAGCAGAATTTTCCAACGCCTACTATTGCTTGTCACGAGATCTACTTGCAAGGGATAAGTAACCTATATGTTTTTCCACTACAGCATATGACGAACCGGACATAGTGTGGGTGATAATCTTAGCAACAATTTGTTAATTTGTGAATGGCTTACATCAAATCCAACCGAAGCAGCGGGACCGAACAATGCAAAAGAATATGAATGATTCAAATCATGCTTGGTTACTGAGAAATTCCTCATTGGCTGTTTACCAAATCCCCTAAGCAGACCGCCAGTTCGTTGTTTACCGAAGCCCCTAAACATGCCGCGCTTCCATAAGCCGTTTTACCGAAGCTAGGATGCTATTTATGAAAAATGGCTGCCAAGCAACACAATATGGTGGCGGTTTGAATACGGCGTGAAAGAAAAAAAATGGAGGAAAAAAGAAGAGAGTAAGAGTATTTTATTGACATCGAGTCTATGAGGATTGTCACTAGGTAGGGGAAACTCTTTAAGAAGCAAGAAATAGTCGAAACGTTAGAGACGTTGGTTCTACAGGTTTCGAAAAGGAGGATGGCGATATCGTAGCTGCTGCAGGTCTGGTGGCTAGCTTTGCTGAAGATTAATATTGTTACAGAAGAACAGGTGACAGCTGAGAAAGTTACATCGTACTGCTGCAAGTGCAAAGGAAACCAGCTGATAGACTAATGACTTGTTTACGTCACTGAAGACGAAGTCTTAAACAAATAGAAATGACCAAAATTAATGTAAGTTAATGTTGTTGTTGTTATTGTTTTACTTTTTCTTTGATAAATGACTTTCCTCTTTAAATGCGGCTCTGAGGAAATGAGACCATAGTCAATAGAAGGTAACGGGAACATTAGAACTAGCTGTGTAGTGAGTTTGGCAAGTTTCGAGTATTTGACGGTTTTGTAAGGGATATAAATCTAATATATCTAGATCTAATGATATCTCTGCTGTACTGCTGTTCTTTTATAATTACCTTATCACAGGTCACAGTAATGTCAGATAGCAAAACCGACTGACATGTTGATGACGGACAGTTTTATGTCTCTCATGTTCTTGTATTTCAGATTGAATTAAAGAGAAAAATACAGTGAAATTTCATTTCTTTTCCCTGGATTAAAAGGGGAGGGGGTTGAGTACCTCTACGATCTGTGTATTTTGTTAATTAATTCATTAATAAATTAATTTGAAAATGGATAGTCTGTTGCAGGAGTCAACTATTTCAGCTTACAAAGAGTGTAGGCAGCTAGCATGAAAGTGAAAACCAGTTGATAGGTTTTAAGAAAAGCTTCTGCTTTATAAGTAACAATAAGTGCAAGAAATGGATTACATGGCTGTACTTCTGAAAAGCAGTGACTCGTGCCATAAATAGCCAAGCCATATTCTAAAGGACTCTATGTTAAAATCTCTCTGGGTTAATGGGCCAGCACCATTGTCCTACCTATCCCAACTCATATTGGGAGCATGCTTTTGTCACTTCTCTCTTTCTCCCTATATAAAAAAGCATTACACAGACTGTAAGAAAAAAGTCTGTAATGGAGAATTCTACATGCATTCGAATACATCTAACAAGTCTGATAAACTCACACTGCTAATTTCAAAACAAAGACTCCACACTTAGACCTCTGTATATTTTCTGCCACTATGGTGCATCGCAATTAGGCAGGGCTAAAGAATTAGATAAATAAAACAATGCGACAGCACAAAGGGGTTAGCCAGGGCATGCCAGATGTGTGCAGTGACAGGAAAGTTTTCAAACATTACAATAAGACCATGGAGACTACTGTTCGATTATAGAAAGATGAATGACTTTGTAAATTCTTAACACTGAAGCTTTTTAATGTTTGATTCGTTTGCTGTTTACCAAGACATTTCCAATACAGGACACACTCTTGTAATTCCACTACAGTCAAGCTCTTTCTTAAATACTGTCACCCATTATGTGCTCATCATCATTTTAAAAGGGTTAGATAAATTAAACATGGGGTGGTAGGAACGCCTGGAGGCTAATATTATATAAGGCATCAAAATTCGCATTAGGTTCACAGAAGATTATGATCCTGAGAATGGGAAATCAAATGAGCGAGTACATGTGTTGAGCATTTTGAAACAAACCCTAGAAGTACTGGTAAATCGTCGGGATTTCACTCCACTTATCACGACCATCTATATCACTTTAAGGGATTCGATGATATCTACGTGAGAGGATATTTAAAAATGTACAATGATTCAACATTTATTCATTCACAGTTGTGGATCCTATCAAAATGAACGGAGTGTTAAATTAGTGATAACAGAGGCTAGCACAGGCGTTGGTGTATCATCATGTATAGTCGGACACACGACAGAAAGAAAGTACATTAAAAATAATGAGCACTTTTGTTGACTGGCAAGTGGCTGAGAGTGTCCTAAGCCAAAACTCCAACACATTTTGGAAGTTTCTTGTTTTCTTTTTCACCCTCGTCCTTTAATCATTGATGCACTGTAATTTTCTCACTCGCAAATAAACTCTTCATCTGAAAGTCCCAAACACACCTGGCTTAAGTTATACATTACATGGTTCACGAACCTCTCATGTGACGTAATTTCCACAATATTTTCGACGTGTTTTTTGGTTGTTTGTTTGTTTTCAGTTGCCAGTAATCGATGCTGTGTCATTTTCTATTTTACAAATAAAACCTCCTTCTGAAATACCCAAATGCCCCATGACTTTGGTATAGACCCAAAGAGTTGTTGTTGTTGTTCAATCTGCTTGTACCCTCGAGGGTGTCGCTGGAAGAAAGATTTTCGGTCTGCCAAAGAGTGACCAGGTGCAAAACTCTAATGACTTAATACAATAACTATTGGAAGCAACCATTATTCTTTGTTCGATAATTTCAGAGAAAATTATTTCAGGGCATGTTAGTTCTATACAGGTTTGGGATGACACACCACTAAGGTGTAGGTCAGACAAGACTTCCTTTTTTTGATTTCCAACAAAGTTACAACCCAGAAAACCAGTCTAAATATCTGGTCCATGATGAAAGACCCAAAACCCAGTTTATGCACTACAACTACTGTCCTATGGGAAGATTTGTGAACAATTATAATTGGTAATTGCCAGACAATAAAAAAGTCATGAACGCTACACACTGGCCTTGTCAGAGACGATCAAATGTACACTAACTTCAATGTCATAATTATTTTGATGGTCAAAGTATTTACTCACTGCTCTTTTTATTCACTCAAAAATTCAGACCAACACAATCATGTCATTTCACTCTGAACCGGTGACACTGAATATAAATCACCTTTTGTAGTACTGAACTATCAATTTTGTATTAAATCAAAACTCATTTAATGTCTGATAATGATCAGTTTCATAGAAAGAGAAACTTGCATTGATTTACATTTATTTATGATATTCATTCATTGTTTGGAAATGTATCTATCAGTTTGCACGTCTTTTCTTGTCGCTTAAAAATAATTACTCACTACGTCATTCTCTGAAGATCCTGATGGCATGAAAAATATCTGTAATCTCCAATAGGCGATGTAGAAGACAGTAATGATTAGAGGTTACCTCTAGTATTGAATTAACCCAATGTCTTTCAGATGTCCATGTGACATTGTCCATTCATAAATAGAAATTTTGGAACTGCAACGAAAATAATTCACAGGCGACTTGCTCTGATGTCTTTCAATCTCTGCGCTCATGACGAATAATCAGGAGAAGATGACAAGGTCGCAGACATGGAATATTCTGTCCTTTGTTTTAATATCAAATTGGATGACAATTTAACCTTTCATGTCGTAAGACTCAAACATTACAGAATTCCTGAGCAACTGCGAGGACTTGATGACAACTCTTAAGACTGTTCTCTGTAATACGCAAAGAATGCATTTAGCGCTTACAGAAAAGAGACAATTATAGCTGGGTTTCAATCTTTCGAAAAGCAAATACGATAAAAGTGGCTTTTGTAACTCAGTGATTACATTTTATGCGAGCCACAACGACGGTTTGCCACATTTGGTATGCACTTGAATTTTTGTCGCTTTGTGTTGTTTTTTAAGTATGGATACCGCACACACTATCTGTTTATACAGATTATCTCCAATTTATCATAAACTTCATAAAATAAAAAACAAATTGACAAAAGGATAGAAAAAAATTATGATTTCAAATTCGTAAACGTGCACATTGTACCGGTTATATTTTTCATCGCGAATTCGGGATGTGAGGCAATATTATAACAGTCTCATCGATTCAAAAGTGTAGAATTCCGCCCTTTAAGCCACACCAATTTCATTAGACTGACATCATGTACCAATATCTATCACTACTATCACTCACGACACCGATTTCTGTAGCGAGGTCACTGACACCAGCAACTGTACTTGCATCTTTATGATATCAACAACAACCACGGAGGGCTTTGTAGGGGCTCTACTGACATGCATAACATAACATACAATGGGGTTTTCACAAAGACAGGCGTAAACCAATTGGAAATCGAGAAGAGGAGGCCGAACAGGCCGCTGTCCGGGCAAAATTAAAAAAAAAATTAAACATTCTTATGCTTGAAGTAAAAGAGCTTAACAATGATTGGCATAAACGTGGCATAAGTCTGGATCACGGCTCTAGACTGAGATAATCCGTAGTCATAACTGTTTGTTGTCAACAACTGAAAAGAAAAAAAACCTAACAAGTGGGTAGTGTCCAATGCTAGCAATCATGAAACTTAATGGAACGGCTGGGAAGAGTCATAAATATTTGTGTGTAATCAATTCTTTTGTTACGCCACCATGGCTGTCGGTGATGTGGCGAGGTAGGTAGAGCACCAGGATTACTTGTCTCCCGCCCAGATGAGTTGATGGGCTGCTTTATACGTCAAAACATTTGACACAGCCCTTAATCTTTTCTCAGTTTACATGACATTGCTGTTTTGAAATCTAAACCTGGAACGGCTCTATTTGCCATTAGTGGCAATGTAAATAAAACGTTGAATCGCCAATTTTATACCATAGAGAAACTTGTCTTGACTTACAGTCTTTACAGGCGACGACTTTTTATTTATAATTTATTGTATATGTTTTAGTATTTTGCACATCGTTTCTTTTCATCCTTTTGAAAATAATCCCTAACTGTTTTGTTCTCTGAAGAAGCTAATGGCATAAAAGTGTTGATTTGGGCCGATGGGAGCAATGGGTGACAATCTTCAGTGGAGGATGCTTCAACTACAGTACTGACTAAGCTCAACTTCTTCGGGGTGTCAATGCGGCGTTGATCACACGGCACAGTCATGCGGCGGATCTGTTTTGCAATCCATCGATATAACGGCCCCCCCGCGAGGGCAGCCACCCGCTAACATGTTCGCGGCACTATGCACCAGCTGGGGTAACACGTGGTTTCAAAGCGCATAGTGTTTTTCTTTTCTGTATTTGTCATGCGATTGTCATTATTCTTCTCCGATTAAGCTTTCAAATGGTACCTAATACATGTTTAAATCTAACTTTATCAGAAGATTTTATGAATTTTCAAAAACACCTCCAAACCAGTGAGTACACAGGTAATAGCCACTATCAAGAAGGAATGTATAGTGGGCATGACTGTGAGAGCTGTAATCCCCACGATGCGAAAAGGTTAATATACAGAAATTTCCTTATTATGAAAACGTTTTGCTGGCGACCTGTTCTGGGGTCCTCAATTTTCCGCAACCACACAGAATAATTTTGAGAAGATAAATAAGGTCACAGACATGGAATATTCTGTCTATTGTTTCAATATCAAATTGAGTCGCAATTAAATGTTTCATTTGGAAGAAACAAACATTACACATCGCGGTACGTTCTTAAGCATTTTTTCTGGGAACTTGATTACAACTCTTTTAAAGACAAACGGTCCTCTGTAATAATAATAATGTAGTTTTTTTTAATAGAATGCATAGTGCATAGAGAAAGAGCTGCAATTATGGCTGGATTTCATTGTTTGGAAACGTAAAACAGGAAGCATCACTGACCAAGAAAATCAATGTAATGATCTCTTATTCATGAGAATATCTCTACCAACTATGATTTCCGTAACTGGAGGTCGTAAATACCTACAATTCGAGGGCAGAACTGCAACAGAGAGAACAATGAAGATGGTGATCATTATAGATGACACATAGTTTTTGGTGAAAGAGTTTCATTTCAGTTATGAAATCAACTGGTCAAATCTAAGTAACAAACTGAAATAAATTAGAAACAACAAATATATTTTTGTACTGATTATGGCAGTTTGAAAATTATAAAAGTTGGAAAATTTAAATGAAAACAATGACATGTCCGGAAATCTTAAACGCAATATTATCAGCAAGATCAACCCTTTATAAATACAGTGTGCATGTACTTATAAAGTATACAGATCTGTTGCCTGTTGGGATTTTCCTATCATGATGTGGAAATAAATATACAACAGCAATTCTAAAAAGAAAACACATAATGCTACTTTTTTAAACGTCTTGGTAGGAAAGCAAGTTTTATTTAAAAGGGGCCATGTATTCTTTATTAACTTTGAGCACACAATTCAACGTACTGAACATTTTTGACACAAAGTTGGTGAGATGTAAAGCATACACATAAATAGTTATTAATATACACAAACCTCTAAATTAATCCTGTTTTTCACTTCAAGTTCTCAACAGAAATCGAGGCAACCTCAAAGCAAGTATTTGATGTAACTTGTTTGAATGTCCAGTGATACAGACCAGCAAAAAACCATTGTCTATGTCAACAGTGGTAATAGAGAAATAATAGTGGGTACCTGGATTTATCTTTTGGCAATTAACGTGGGAGGAAATGGAAACTAAATGCTTAAAATGATCAACATGTTAAGTTCATACCCAGCTGACGAATGCTGCTTAAGTAAGCAAAGGAAAAACTCCACGAAATAGGAACTCAGACATGTGTATATATTATTACTTTTATATTGTTTACTTAGAAAAATTTACCTATGTTATAGTGAGACTGAATATATTGATAGTGTTCCTATGGCTGAGTGAATGGTAGGCAGTTTGCTGGTGGTGACAAAAATCAAAAGACATGTTCTGTTCGTTAGTTTCATTATCAAAATTGAATTCAAAGTTCATGTAAATTTGTATTTCAATCAGTGCGAAATCTTAAACATTCTTCTTACCACAATAAGACAAATGATTCTCTAGGTTTTGGGAAACATGGTTGTTTAATTGGGAATCAACATCCATGTTCTGGTCAACTTCAAACCTTATCAGTGAAGCCTTCTTTGCTTAGTCCCGGATTACTGTCTTCAAAGGCATGCAAATCAGAAGGTGTCTAGAAATCTGATTTATAGCAGATCAATATCGGACAGGCGTTATAGAATATTAGCGGCAACAGAAGTAGCTGTAACAAAACAGAAAAATGAATATATCATCGCCGGCAGTCTTTACTGATATCATAAGTGACGAACTGTTAGCAGTTACGGACACCATCCTTAGCTGTGTGCTTATACATTTAGTAGCCCTGTTCGGCGTGGTTGGTAACGTCCTGAACATTCTCATTCTCAATCATCAAGGTGTCAGAGACAGCACCAACATCATTCTGATGTCTCTGTCTGTGGTGGATCTGGCTTTCGTCGTTGTAACACCCATCAGACGCCTGACCTGCATTATCTCCAAGTTTGATCCAATACTTGCCACAACATATGAATCCTATCAAACTGTTTACGCGACCTATTTTCTCAGATATTTTGGTTATGTATCATCGACGCATATCATTATGATTTCTACAGAGAGAACAGTTGCCGTGTATTTCCCTTTCAAGATTACCAGAATATTTACACATAAGGTCACAGCGACATGTGTTGTGTTCACCTATATATTTTGGATAGCGATGTTTGGATTGTCCTTCAGTGTATATAAGCTCGTGTGGACTTTTAACTACGAATCTAAGAGATGGGTGGCTCAAATAAAATTGTCAGATTTCTTACTGAAAAACCGTGAAACCTTTCTAACAATGAACCTTTTACTAAGCATGATACGAGGCCCAGTCTTTACTTTTATCATACTTGTGACATCATTGGCCATTGGTTACAAACTTTTTACAGCTGGACAGAAACGAGCTGCTATGACCACGTCAAATTCAAAATCTACGACATTTGACAGTAAAGTCGTGAAAATGTTAATGGTAGTTTCTTTAACGTACCTAGCAATTGCCATCCCGAATTTGGTTTTTAACATTCTCTTTGAGGTGCAACCAGAACTGGCGTTCGATGGAGAAAATGTTACTAAAATGGTTACTCTAATGGAAATATGTAATGACTTTTTATTTGTTGCTAACGCCTCCATCAATTTTGTAATCTATGTGTCCATGTCAAAAAAATTCTCCAACACCTATAATATTTTAATTGAAGGATGGAAAAAGCGCATCATGCATGTTCCATAATGCAGGTTTTCAGATGGTCTGTTATAATTTAGACAAAAAATTATCTGTTTATTTCATCTTCCTGAACGGACAAGCTGGCAATTTGTGGACAGACAGACAAACAGACAAATCGATGGAGAAAATGTTACTAAAATGGTTACTCTAATGGAAATATGTAACGACTTTTTATTTGTTGTTAACGCCTCCATCAATTTTGTAATTTATGTGTCCATGTCAAAAAAATTCTCCAACACCTATAATATTTTAATTGAAGGATGGAAAAAGTGCACCATGCATGTTCCATAATGCGGGTTTTCAGATGGTCTGTTATAATTTAGACAAAAAAATTCTGGTTTTTTTGTTCATTTTCCTGAGCGGACAAGCTGGTCATTTGTAGACAGACAGACAGACAAATCTGTCGTTTGATCTGTTTATATCAATGTATTATCTAAAAGTGTGTGAAATATTGTTCTGGTATGAAATAATTATTTTATTTTGGGATGGCTCAAAATTTCTGTGCATGTTGTACGACACCATTTATGTATTTGAAATGTCATAATTCTATATTTTGTAGAACTCTTGCGCTGAAAACACCTACTGCTTGTTTACAGTTTCAAAACTCCTCGAATCCTCGAGACGCCACCATTTCTGTCTACGCGGCCGCTAGATCTATCTAGAGTGTCCGTTGCTGTACGATACAAAAGGCGGACTTTTTCAGAACCTGAAAGAGCGCCAGAGTAAGAACAACGTATGTTTACATGAGGGGCTTTTATGTGTTATTATGGATGCCGTTGTCTATTTTTACAGTATAGTGGGCACAAGGCATAAAAGAGTACACGAAAGATCTGTATATAAAATGTCTAATTATATGTGCGATAAAAACAATCACATTGGCATTCCTGGAAATGTACATTGTAGGTTTGTTAGTGGTCTTAATAATTGAACGTTGACATCGAACGGGTCCGAGCTTTTAGCTAAAATTAATACTTTAATCAATTAATGTGTAGCCGCCCGTCAAAACGAGGCACATTTCGGCACTGCCTGATTCGAGAAAATAATTAAAAGGTATCATAAATTATGGTCAATTTTATCGGTTTTGCGTTTAAGCTCTTTACCGTTCCTTTTCCAAAGGACTGTCCTGTTTGAGTAGGGTCAAATGCCTCAAAACTGAATTTGAATTGAGTTACTATCAATAATTTTGACGAAAAGCTGAAACTTTAAAAGCGTTTTTCTCCAAACTGTGGTTCTGTCACTTCCTGTTTTTGATTCACCATATTTATCTTCTCCGCTTATTAAATTACAGCAATATTTTTTTAACCAAACGAAAGGGGTTTAAATAACATATTTTATTCTGATGACACCAATATCTCTATACCACCAAAATACACGAAGTGCTTGATTTTGTAGGGCGCCTACAAATATAAACACGATGACAGGATTGTATGGAGTTTCGAAATTTAGATTAGAAGAAACTTTTCATAGATATTTTAATATTGCGACACTGTCTATCACAATTATTTCCATGTTGCTATATTGTCGTTGTATCTACTATGCCAATGTCACGCTTTATGGAAATAAAGAGTCTAATATACTTGTGCTCGCCTGCATCTATTCAGTAGTTCTTTACAATTTACATTGAGTTTACATTTGCCATCACATATAACAGAGGTGGCCAAACTTGCTTAATGTAAGAGCCACATACGATGAACTTCAGATAATCGAGAGCCACAAGATATGTACAAAATTTACACACACGTTTTTATTGTTACATATACATTTTGTTACAAAACCTTTCTATAAATAATTATTAGGGTGTAGATATTAGAAAATACAATCAAGTATGCAACAATAATTACTCATATGCAATTTTTTTAACTGATGTGGTGAAAAAAGAGCTCAACCAACAAGTTTTCCGGAGCCCCATATTGGAGGCCAAAGAGCCGCATGTGGCTCACGACACGCGGTTTGGCCACCCCTGACACATAACAAAAGTAACGTGCTTCATCGGTGCTCTAATGGAACCTCGCTTTCATGGAAGAAAAAAAAAACCGAATTATGTCCTAAGAAACAGAATCAAGAGAAACCCCTACACATGAATGCCTTTGGCTTTAATCAACTAAATGTTTTCGTTACTTTTATTATTTAATGAATTAAAGAGGAGTAGTCCCTTAATTACCAATTACAGGATTCGCTGCTTGGATGTAGCGCGAAAGTAATCCGCCATCGTGACTCCTGAACCTGGGTAAATTCATTTGCTAATAATTCACTAAGTCAATAAATCATGTTGCTATAAAATATCTAAATAATGACGTGTCCAGTTTTCAAACTGGAGAAGCATTTCTGATTTTTACTTGTTTCAGAATGAATGCTGATTTTCATCCCCAAACTCGGTGTATCATCTCATCCGACAGACAGACAGACATAGACAGACAGATAGATAGACAGAAAGATAGATAGACAGACAGGCAGACAGCCAGACAGACAGACAGACTGACAGACAGACAGACAGACAGACAGACAGACAGACAGACAGATAGATAGATAGATAGATAGATAGATAGATAGATAGATAGATAGATAGATAGATAGATAGATAGATAGATAGATAGATAGATAGATAGATAGATAGATAGATAGATAGATAGATAGATAGATAGATAGATAGATAGATAGATAGATAGATAGATAGATAGATAGGTAGATAGATAGATTGATAGATATATAGATAGATAGATATCTCTGTATGATACCAAATATGTACGTGGAAAGAATGCATAATATCTACAAAAAGATCTGTAATCACAGCTACGTTTCAGCCCTTCGAAACCTAAACACAGTAAACGTAATCTTGTAATTCAGTGATTATATTTTATCCAAGCCACAATGGCATACCATATTACTGGTAGGCGCTTGTCTTGAATGATTGCAGTTTATTTATTGTTGTTGTTGTTTTCAACAGAGATACACACCATTCGCTTTATTATACATATTATCTCCAATTTATCAAACACTTCTAACAGAAAAAAAAAATTGACGAACAAACGAAACAAGATAAAATTTAAAAGTAGTAAACGCTCACAATGTACCAGTCTTATTTTTTCATCGGGAATTCAGAATTTGGACCAACTTTATAGCAGTCTATGGGATTCAAGAGTATAGAATTCCGCCGTTTAACAACACCTAAGGTTTCCATTAGCTCTTACGTTCACATTAGCAATGGTACCAATATCATTAGTACGGTCACTCACGACAACGATTTCAGCAGTGAGCTCACCAGGAAAAAGTACCTATCTCTGCATGATTATCAACAAACATAACGGAGGGTCTTGTATGTGCCCTACTGTTATGTAAGACATAACCCACCATGCATTGTGACAAAAACAGACGTACTGTTACGTGGAACATTGAACCAGTGACACCATTTATGTGACAACCACTCCGACAATACCAGGATAGATTTCGGTAATAACAGAAATGCATTTTCCTGGTTGACCCTTTAATGATAAAGACCTTCTTCTGTTTTCAGCAATCCATCCCTAGAATATCTTAAATAAAGACTGTTGTTACTTGTACGTACATACTGCAAGCATTTAGCGCTAGGGCCGCGTACGGATACGTACCCATTCCTAACCCCGACCTTATCCTCAACCCTTTATCTTATCGAACCCCTAGCCCTGCCCCCTACCCTTCAACCCCAAAACAGGATGAAAACAAAAAGAAACTATGAAAGGATAATTATTAACTAAGGCTGTTGTTAGGAGTGTTTCGGGAGGAACTCTCTAGCTCTGGGGTCACAAAAGGCTTTAAAATACCTACCCCTAGAGCAAAAAACTTTGGGAACGTACGTACTCGTAACAACATTCTAAGGTAAAAGGGCGGCATGCTTGAAGTGAAAATCATAACAGTGATCTATGTAAAACAGGATTAAGCCTCAATCAGTACTCTGGATTGGTAAAATCCATATTACTGTTCGGTTTGTCAGCAACTAAAAAAAAAAAAAACTTGACCCAAAAAGTGGGTGGTGTCCAATTTACTAGAGGTCATGAAACCTGAGAAAAATCACAAATATTTTTGATAACTCAATGTTTTATTACCCTCACCATGGCTGTCGGTCAGGCAGAGCAACAGGATTAGTTGTCTCCTACCCAAAGAAATTGATGAGCTACCTAATACATCAAAGCATTTGTCACATCCCTTGATCTATTTCTCAGTTTACATAACATTGGTGCCACGCCAATGTCCCGCTGGCCCATTCCTCCTGACGTATGTTACATAATAGAAGACCAGTTTTTCACATTGCTGGCTTCCTAAATGAATCATTAAATGATATTTTAAGTATCACTTAAACCTTTCTGACGATTAAAAAAATTGAATACTTTACACGTTTTTATCTTTAATTAAAAAACTAAAAGGTAAGATCTTAGACAACATGGTGCTTACCTTGGTTTGGCGTGTGTTACAGACACAAAAAGTGGTTTTCCAGTTTAAGTAAGAATTTCTCGGATTTATGTGAAAGTAGTCTACGAATTTCAACTAAATTTTTACATGATGCTTGTAAATAAGGACTGCTATGAATGTAGCAAATTCTGTATCTCACAATACTTACATTTTTAGATGATATAGGCCAAAACTGTCGTGACGTGTGTTACTGTTATTTGTGACATGTGTTAGATCTTCTCTTTCAAAGGCCTTTTCAGGAATTTGATTAAGTTTTAGACACCAGCTTGAATGCTTAACAGTTTACAGAAATAGATTATTTTTGTTTTATAATGGGGGGGGGGGGGGTTCGATCTGTTTCAAATATTTATGGCTAGAGAAAAAAATTATGATGTAAGTGTTAAACAGACCAATATCGTTTGTTGCTTTCTTTCTAAACATAACGTAAGTCAGTAATAGAATTGTTTTGTCATTCTCACGTTGTTAAAATGCCAGTGAAGAAGGAATAAAAAATTGACTTGTTAATTAAACATAAAACTCCAAAATGGTGAATATTTTTTATTAATATTTTTCTTAGAAATCATGCGGAAAAATTATGAAATCCAGTTTCTTTTCTTCCTCAGATGACATTTTCTCCGCAATAAACCATGGTAGAAGTTGAACTAAGGATTTTTTATTTGATATTTCAAATTGCATATTTTCTCATACTTGGTTCACATTTCATGGAATGGACCTGCTGTTGTTTGACGCACTGTAAATAAATCAAGCTTTGTTATATTAAACTACCGATTTTGTAATCAGTGAAAATTCATAGTGTGTCCGATATTGATTTAAATGTTTACCACCTCGGAGCTTTTCTTTTTATATGTTTTATTATTTTGCTCCCCACTTCCTTTCATTCATTTGAAAATAATCCCTGACTGCTTTGATCTCTAAGATGCTAATGGCATTCAAGCATCATTTTTGGCCATTAATAGCAGTGGATAACGATCTTGAGTAGAGCATGCTTCATTAAACTGAATTGGCCTCAGTTTCTTCGGGATCTCAATGCCGCAATGCTCATTCATGTGCCGAGAGTTCTCTATTATGAAAATGTTTCGCTGGTGATTTGTTCTGACTTCCTCAATTTCTGCAATCATACAGAGTAATTATGAGAAGGTGAATAAGGTCGCACAAATGAAACATTCTGTCTGTTGTTTCAATGACAAATCGAATGCAATTAAATCTTTCATTTTGGAAGAAACAAACATTACCGAGCCTGTGTGTCTTTCCCAAGAACCTGATGTCAGCTCTTATTATAAACTGTTCTCTGTAATAGGTAGACTCTGCATAGACTGCTTAGAGCGCTCACAGAAAGATCTACAATTATGGCTGGGTTTCAATCTTTTGAAATGTAAACATGATAAACATAATAATTCTTCTAACTCACTGATTCTATATCACACAAGCTATAACAATTCACCGTATTTGGCAGGCAACTCAAAGAGAGTTATTTAAATGTTGTTGTTTTTTCTACAGCTACTTGTCCCACTGACGTATACCCTTTTATCAAAATTTATGACAAAATAAAATTCACAAAATGATAGAAACAAATTATAATTCTAACTTCGTTATCATTCGCAATGTCCCAGTCCTAATTTTTCATCAGTCAATCCGCTATCTCAGAGCCGTCAGTGCACGTAAGTAATAAGTATATTTCCAAGGGAAGCGGAATGATAAAGTCAGTATCTTTCTTATATTCAGCTCATATTCCATTTGTAAAAATTTGGAAACTTTATGACAATGCTCCACTCTTTTATGCATCAAAGTAATTGACACTGGCCTTAATCTTTTTCCCACTTTACACAACTACAGTTTAGGGATTTAGTATGGCTCAATGGAGAACTGGTTACACTAAACAAATCGAGTTTTTAGTGTCAAAGAACCAATTTTCCATTTAGTCAAGATTCATAAGTTCGATAATGATCAGCTTCATAGAAAGAGAAATTTGTTTCGAAGTAAATATTCATGATTTCCTGGTTTCAGTGACTGTTCCTTTCATTCATCCTTTCATTCATTTGAAAATTATTATGCATTTCTTTTATTCTTTGAAGTCAGTAGTGGTAGATAAACATCCGTTTGGACTGACAAATGCAGTGGACGGCGATGTTAAATAGAGGATACCACTGCTACTAAATTAGCTCAGTTTATTCGAGATGTGTATATGGATTTCCTAATTATACGCACCGAATTTCGGTATCTCAATGAGAATTGTTCACCCGTGACCTATTCTGCCTTCAATTTCTGCAATCATAAAAAATAATTATGAGAAGATGATAAACTCACAGACGTGGAACATTCAGTCTATTGTTTCATATCAAATTGAATGACAATTAAATCTTTTGTTTGGAAGAAACAAACATTACAGATGGCGCGTATGTTCCTACGCAATTCTTTGAACTTGATGTCAACTCTTAAGATAAAGAGTCTTCTGTAATAATATGTAGTTTGTGAATAGAATGTGTGTAGTACTTGATAATAGATCTACAATTATGGCTGGGTTTCAGTTATTGGAAATGTAACCAAGAAGCATCGCTGACCAAGAAAATCAGTGTAATGATCTCTTACCTTTGAAAACATCTCTGTCAACTATGATTTCCGTCACTGGAGGCTGTAAAGACCTATAGCGCATCATTTCAATCATCAGCCGAGAACAATGAAGTTGCTGATCATTTACAGATGATAAATTTTGTATTGTAATTTTTGGTGAAAGCGTTTCTTTTCCTTGAAGAAATTAGCCGGTGAAAATCCGAGTCTCACATTCTAATAAATAATAAACCACACACATTCATTCGTATTTGAACTGATAATGGCAGTGTAGGTATAATAGAAGTTGAAAATTCGAATAAAATAACGATATGTCTGGAACTTTTAAATGAAATATTATCAAGATCAATCTTTTACACTACCGTATGCTGGTGTTCGTAAAATATACAGATCTGTTACCTGTTGTGGATTTTCTGTCAAGAATTCAGATAATATCGAAATAAATAAACAATAGCAGTTCTAGAGACGATACACTTTAAGTTCCTTTTTTAAGCGTCCTGGAATGATAGTAATTTTATTTCATACCGACAGTTTATTTGTTATTAACGTTGGACATTAAACTCAACATGCAACATTGTCTGGACATTTTTCACGTAAGAGTTATAAAGCACACAAACCTGGTAAATGAGACTTTTTCTTGCCAGGTCCTCAACGGAAACCGTGCCAAACCCAAAAATGAACACAGCCCAGTTACATTAATTAATAAAAACCAGTGACTATCTCAGCCGTGGTTACAAAGACTTTGTCATTATTTCGATTCTTCTTTTGGCGATTAGCAACAAAATAATAATAATAATAATAGTTCGTCCATCAGGTATGATGATGACCTTAACAACACCAGAGGAATAAAGAACAGAAATTGTTGAGAATTTCAACACATGGACAATAAAGAGAACTAAAGGACACAGAGGACAGAATGGAAAGACTGTTCTTTCATGACTTATGGCTTCTCATGTGACTGATAAGTCCTATTTTTGCCCTGCAGACCCTTCCGCATAAATGACAAGAGTGCTCCGTTGGTTCAGTACCACTGGGCCTTTTCTTGCGCCGTTCTCTTTTTTTGATAGCCTGCTGGACTCTGTCAGCTTCCCATGCTTTGCTGCCTCTGGTAAGGGCCGCCCTCCAATTTGCTCGATCAAGCGAGAGCTTTTCCCACTCACTCACATCAATGGCAAAGGCCTTCAGTGATTGCTTGAGAGTGTCTTTGTAACGTCTCTTTGGGGCCCCAACATTCCTCGTTCCATTGGAGAGCTCAGAGAAGAAGATTTGCTTAGGGAGTCTGGAGTCGGGCATTCTGACAACATGTCCTGCCCAACGTAGCTGAATTTTTTTCAGGTGGCAGAAGATGCTCAATTCCTTGGCACGATTGAGGACCTCAGTGTCTGGAATTTTATCCTGCCATTTGATCCTTAGGATCTTTCTAAGGCAGGCCAGATGAAAGTGATTTAGCTTTCTGGCATGCGATTGGTACACTGTCCAGGTTTCAGCCCCATAGAGTAGGGTGGGAAGGACCACAGCATTGTACACTTTCAGCTTAGTGTCTGTGCGAATGCCGGCGACATCCCATACTCTCTTGCGAAGCCTGCCAAATGCAGAGCTGGCTTTGCTGATTCTTGAGAGAATTTCAGTATCAACACGAGCCGCGGAAGACAGTGTGCTGCCAAGATAGGTGAAGTTCTCCGACACCTTCAGAAGACTGTCATGGACTTCGATATTTGGGGTCATAGGATACTTGTCGTCTGGAGTAGGCTGATGGAGCACTTCCGTCTTCTTTGTGCTTATTGTGAGGCCAAAGTTGTCACAGGCACTAGAGAACTTATCAACACAGTTTTGCATGCTATCCTCATCGTGTGCCAGAAGTGCACAATCATCAGCAAATAGTAGGTCACAGACTTGAGTACTTTTGGTTTTGGTTTTTGCCTGAAGTCTCCTGAGGTTGAATAGACTGCCATCAGTTCGGTACTTGATGCTTACCCCTTGAGGAGGAGAGCTAAAGGCTTCTTGTAGCATTGCAGAGAACATGATGCTGAACAGAGTTGGGGCTAAGACACAACCCTGTTTTACCCCATTTGTGACAGCAAAGGGCTCTGAAACACTGCCGTTGCTTTTGACTGCAGCTTGCATGCCATCATGAAACTGGCGCACTATTGTGATGAATTCGGGTGGACACCCAAACTTCGCCAAGATTTTCCAGAGGCCTTCACGACACACTGTGTCAAATTCTTTTGTGAGGTCAACAAATGTGATATACAGCGCTTTATTTTGTTCCATGCATTTTTCCTGAATCTGTCTGGCAGCAAAAATCATATCCGCCGTTCCCCTCTCTTTACGAAAGCCACATTGGCTCTCGGGAAGCAAGTCATTTGACGAGAGGTGATCAAGAAGGCGATTCAGAAGCATTCTTGCCAATATTTTGCCAGCAATTGAAAGTAGAGAGATTCCCCGATGGTTGTCACAGACTTGGCTGTCCCCTTTGTTTTTGTACAGATGGATGATTGAAGCATCTTTGAAGTCCTGTGGCAGCTTCCCTGCTTTCAACATATGATTGAACAACTCGGTCAACCTTTCAATAAGCTTTTCTCCACCGAAGGCATACACCTCAGCAGGAATTGAATCCACGCCTGGTGATTTGTTAAAGGACATCTGATTTGTGGCAGTTCGGGTCTCATTTGCTGTGAATGGCTTGGCAAGAGCTGCATTAATAGGAGTCTGAGGGAGGCGGTCAATGGACTCAGTATTTATATTTGATGGCCGATTTAGCACACCTCCGAAATGTTCTGCCCGACGCTGAATTATGGCATTCAATTCAACAATGCGTGTTGAACCATCTGACGCAAGAAGTGGCGTAGTGCCAGAGCGGGATGGTCCAAACACAGCTCGGAGGCTCTCAAAGAACTTTCTAGTGTTGTTTGTGTCGGCATATTTCTGAGTTTCTCTTACTCGCTCTTCAAGCCAGTCATTTTTCATTTTCCTCAGCTTCTTCTGGAGTACACCCTTACATGCACGCAGTGCATCAGCTTTTGCTGTGGCAGAGGGGTCACTGCAGTGAGCTTGGATGAGACTATTTTTTCCTTTGATGAGCACTTTGATTTCATTATCATTATCATTGAACCAGTCCTGGTGCTTGCGGACAGGAAAACCAACTGTGCTGCTGGCGCAAGAGTGTACAGTCGTATTTAGGTCAGTCCAGCTCTGTTCAATGTTCTCAGGGTCAAAAGTCACGCAATCCAATTTTGAGGAGAGTTCTGATGAGAGCTCGCTCTGTTTCTCAGCTGAGCAGAATTTTGAAACATTTAGGCGTTTAGGTGGCGCTTTCCCTTGAGGGCGTCTATTGCGCCTCAATGTTAGTCTGAGCTTGCAAACAATGAGTCTGTGGTCAGTTCCACACTCGGCACCACACATCGCCTTTGTTACAAGGACATCCTTTCTGTCAGTCTTCCTCACAATGACATAGTCTATGAGATGCCAATGCTTTGAGCGGGGATGCATCCATGACGTTCTGTTTCTCACGGGGAGACTAAAATTTGTGTTGGTAATGAACAGGCCAAATTCAGCGCACAAAGTAAGTAAGCGCTGTCACGAGTGGAGTGAGTGCAATTAAGGGGATTGCTACAGAGCGGGTGTAGAGTAAGAAGGGCTCACGGTAGGCAAGCAAGTTAAGCGTGCTGTTGTGAGTAGTGGGGGGGGGGGTCTGAATGAGGCGAAAGCGCTGTATTACTATCACTGCAAGTTAGAAGGTCCTACGGAACGGACCTGTGAATAAGAGCCCATCGGGCGGACATAAGGGGAGCAGTCGAGAAGACTAGTGAGAGAGTCTTTCCAGTGATGACTGGTACGTAGAATGTTGATTGATTATTATGATTGATGTATTATATTATATTCGTCTATTACCATGATGTAAATAAGTATATGTGAGGAATGTGGAAGTCCTTGATAGTGGATATAGCAATGTGCGCCATGAGCGATAGATGAAAGTGAGTTCATGGATTTGTAGCGCGAGTGAGTAGTGTGTACTCCGATGGAGGTGTGTTACCGTAAGATGTGTGGTGAGTGAAAGGTGAACTAGTGTGTGTACGCTTCATGGGTTGTAAGGAGAGGTGGAGTGAATAGAAATGGTAGGATATTATACCAATGTAATGTTATTCTTGTAGGTGTCGAGGACGGGCCGCAGAGCCACCTCGATGAGCACAGGGGATAGGCCAGCATAGGGCCGGAGGCCACACATAGGCCAGAAGTGAGGCTGTCAGTGCAGGACAGTAGAGGCACATAAAGTCGTGGCAGTCAGGCCACGGACAGGGACGTAGATATGAGCGTGAATGTGATAATGCACTATTGCCATGTTGAGGGGAGAATGTACTATTGAAATGATAATGTCTATTGAAATGATAATGTGTTATTGCCCTGCTGAGGTGCTAGGGGAATGCTAAGGTGTATGACAATAGGAAGGTGATATTCAGAGACTGCGGTGCCAGTAAATTATTAATGTGCTATTAAGACCCTGAGGGGAGAGGCTGAGGCCGAAGTGCCTTTAGGAGTAACTACCGGATTGTGGATCCGAGGGAGAGTGTGTGTGAGAATAAGGCCGTTGTACGGCAGTTGATTTCAATAATATAATGTATGTAATTGCGCTATTATCTGTATAATTATGTGTAATAAATGTGTGAGTCTGATGGGTTGTTTTGTTAAGTGTTAAACTTGTTTGTTCGTGATTGTTGTCCTGTCATAAACTATTACATCTCCCAGTCTGGGATTTGTGACACTGGGGGCTCGTCCTGTTTACCTGTGGTCATTTTGACATTGTGTATTCGTTATATCTATTTGTTTTTCTGTTGTGCTAGGAATTCGTGCTGTTGTCTTTGTTCGTGGGATGAATGGAAATTTCATGATGGTATGATTTATGTATGTTTATGAATAATAATATGTATTGATGCATGTATTTTGATGAATAGGTATTAATGTGTACTTAAATTTCTGCAGAGTGTGTGTGCCAGCCTGAGGAGTCAAGCGGCCAGAGCTCCGATTAAGGGGAGGAGTTAAACTCAAAAATTGAAAGTTAAGTGAAAATTTTGTACCCTGGATTGAGGGCTGTCTTTTCTTCTGTCTTTTTCCGCTGTTTTTCTGTTTTTGTCGTAATCGATTATACGGGCGGTGGCGCGGGTTTGCTGTGGTGAGCGTAGTTTATCCTCTTCGGGAGGTGGGCTAAATTTGGAACTTCGTTCATCACAGTGAACAGTTCTATAGGGACCTGTATTTTTGTTTAGTTGTATCGTCGATATCTTCTCTGTTCCGCAGGAAGACGTATTCTCTTGTCCCTCTTTCTACCTATCTGTAGATACGTTCTTTCTTTTCAGACTCTGTTCTTGTTTGTACCGTGTAGTATAATCGGCGTAGTTAGGTTGCATTTTTTTTTTTTTTCCATTATATTTTCTTTTTTAGGTCTTTGTCCTAGTCTGGTTCGTTGTCCTTGACGTACTTGTGGTCCTTCTACTGTATTTCTTCATTCTTGTCGTTTCTATTTTCTTTTATAATTAATGGTGCTATTTTATAGATATAGAATTAGTTGTGCTGTAAAGGTAAATTTCTGAATTGTATTTGAGACAACTGGGTATTGTTATATCTGGTGTGATCTCAGGTCTCTGGTCGTATCGTTAGTGATCATACCGACAGGTTGGTCGTTCGCATAATAGATACCATAACCATAAATCTGTGAAATGGCGGAACTCCAACAATTAATGAAGTTGGGTAAGGAACTTGGCCTGGAGGGAGAAGAGCTACGCGGCTGGATTAAAGAACAGCAGGCGGATTTGCGCGATGAGCGTGCTAAGGATAGAGAGCGAGAAAAAGAGGCTAAGGCTCAGGAGCAGGAAAGAGAGGCTAAGGATAAGGAACAGGAGAGGGAGTTAAAGTTAAAGGAGATAGAAGCTCAAGAACGGGAGCAGGAGATAAAGTTAAGGGAGATAGAAGCTAGGGATAACCAACAGGAGAGAGAGACGCGAATGAGAATCGCGGAGTTGGAAATCAAAAAGAATGCGCCAACAGAAACGGCTGAGCGGCAGGTACACAATAAAGGTGGCGTTAGGATTAAGCTCCCTACGTTCGACGACCGGAAGGACGACATAGACGCCTTCCTTTACAGGTTCGAACTGAACGCACAATTGCAATGGGGGGAAAATAAGGAATTATGGGCCACGTACCTGGCATCCCTATTGCAGGGGCGAGCGTTGACCTACTTTAAAGAGCTACAGCGCGAAGACGTGCAAGATTACGATAAGCTGAAGGCTTTGATGCTTCGCCGATTTGCGCGTACCGAGGAATATTTCCGGGAGCAGTTTAGGCGGGCACGTGCAGATACCAGGGAGGACTTTGCTGCCTTCGTCGCGAGACTAACGGAGTATTTCGCGAACTGGGTAGACTTGGCGCATGTGGGCGCGGATTTTGCTAAACTGAAAGACTTAATGATCCGTGACCAGCTGTACGCGTCGTGCCACAAAGATCTGGTGGCTTTCCTGAAAGAGAACGAACCCGCGACGGTGCAGGAGGCGTCTAAGTTGGCGGAAGCATACCGTACGGCACATCCGTCTAAACCAGTCGCCAGGGCGTACGTCCAAGATGCCGGGTACGTCGCCGTTGTCGAAGGGTCGCCGGCAGGACTTAGGGACAGGTCGCGTCAGCGTGGTGCCTATAGTGGGCAAGCCCAGGGGCAGCGTAGGGGCTATCACCAATCACCGGCATATGGATCCGGTAAGTTTGACCGAGCAGGAGGGCTAGGTCGCGGTAATGGCCGGGGGCGAGTTGTGACCTTTGCCGATGACCGACGGCATAGGGACCTTAGTTCCGGTCGCGATGGGTCACGGGGACCCAGGCCTAGTGCAGCACAGGGAGCGGAGTGTTGGACTTGCGGACGCGTGGGTCACTTTTCACGCGAGTGTAGGGCCGCGAAGTGTTGGAACTGCGGTAGAGCAGATCACATCAGCGTGAATTGCCCTGCAGGTAGGATAGCGGCGAACGTGGACAGTAGCTCCAGTCCATGTTCCCCAAATAAATTTCATCATGCGGCTGCGTGTGTCACATCGGACAACGGAGGCGGACAGTATTCTAAGTGTCCCAGTTGTGAGAAGTTCTTATCTTCCGGTGTTTTACCTTGTGGGAGAAAGATCCCCGTTATAAATTCATGTCATACAGGAGGTGGTCTTAGGGTTTATCCGGGGTTTGTTGGGGACGAACCGGTCTCGGTTTTACGAGATACAGGATCTACCGTTGTGGGAGTGCATAGGGACTGCATTCGGGATTCACAGCTTACAGGTGAGACTGTCCCGTGCATCCAATTTTCGGGGGCCATTGAGAAATTACCCATGGCAAGAATAATGATAGATACACCTTTCCTTAGCGGGGAAGTCGAAGCAGTCGTTGGTTGTTTTCCAGGCGCCCAGCTCATCATTGGGAATGTATCACGAGTAGTTTCCCCTTCCGATGAGAACGTGCAAGCATGGTCGCAATCAAAAGGTATTGACTTTTGCGCCGCGGTCGAAACACGTCGACGGGTAGCTGATAAAGATAAGATTAGACCTTTGGCGACGCCAGCGGTCAACCTAGATATCACGCCAGAGCGCTTGGCGAGATTACAAAGGGAGGATCCATCGTTAAACCCATGTTTTGGGGAAGCGCGAACCGAGAAAACGAGGAAATATAAGAACGGGTCATCTTCTTTTTTTGTCCAGGGGGGCATTCTGTTCCGTATGTACGTCACAGTGGCTTCCGTTCAAAAGCAGGTCGTCGTGCCACGGTCGTTAATTGCTACAGTATTGCGTCGGGCCCATGATGTTCCATTAGCGGGTCAGATGGGAAGTGCTAGAACCAAGCAGAGAGTTCTGAAAGATTTTTATTGGCCGTCAGTATACAGAGATGTACGTTTATATTGTAAGACGTGCAGTGCGTGCCAAAAGACGACGCATAAGGGTCGTACACCCCAGACTCCTCTTCAAAAGATCCCCACGGTTTCGGAACCGTTTAAAAAGGTTTCGATTGACCTTGTTGATTTAAGAGAAAGATTATCTTCAGCGCGCACTATAGCAGAAGAAGCGTCTAGTATCGCTTCAGCAAGAGCAAAGAACTATAAAGATAGAGGGTCCAAACTGAGAATTTTTAGGCCAGGAGACAAGGTCCTATTGTTGTTACCTACGGACCATAATAAGTTATTGATGACATGGAAAGGTCCTTATGTTATTGAGCAAGTTGTTTCGAGGGTAAATTACGCTATCCACATTGATGGATCAGTAAAGGTTTTCCATGGTGATATGCTGCAGAGGTTTCATGAGAGACCAGAGTATCTGTATTCTCATACTAGTGTTGAAGGACATACCTAATGTCGTGTCATTCTTTGACGATATAGCATGCCATACGTCGACATGGTCTGATCATATTCAGACACTAACAGTAATTTTTCAACGACTACGTCATTTTGGGTTAACTGCTAAACCCGCAAAGATGGATTTGGCATGTCCAGAGATAGTATTCTTAGGACATATTGTGGGTAGAGGTGTTCAGAGACCTGAAGAAACAAAAATTGACAAGTTAGTAGGGTTGCAAATCCCTAAAACAAAGAAACATGTCAGAAGCTTAGTGGGAATTTTAAATTATTACAGAAAGTTCATTCCAAATTTTTCCTCCTTGTCATCTTCTCTTACTGACCTTACTAAGAAGGGACAACCCGATAAGGTCCAGTGGACGTCTGAATGTCAGACAGCATTTGATAATTTGGTGACAGCATTATCATCGTCACCCATTCTGATATTACCCGATTTTCGATCTAATTTTATCCTCAGAACGGATGCGTCGGACTCTGGTGTCGGCGCTTGTCTTCTACAGGAGAAGAACGAATGTCTCCATCCTGTATGTTATGTCAGTAGGAAGTTATTGCAGAGAGAAAGAAAGTATTCTGTGATAGAGCGGGAGTGTCTTGCCATTGTGTGGTCCGTCCAGAAATTAGGACGTTATCTCATGGGACGAGAATTTTGTATCCAGACAGACCACAAGCCACTGACATTTTTGTCGAAGAATCGTTCGTCCAGCCCACGCTTGTCTACTTGGGCATTGGCTTTGCAGCCGTATACCTTCGTTATTCAACCAATTCCAGGAGCCAGCAATCATATCGCCGACTACCTTAGTCGAGCCTAGGGGAAGATTTCAGGAGCATATACATCGGAGGACAGGAACATTGACAGGATCTGTGTGAATGAGTCGACTTTAAAATATTGACATTATAAATATGATATGAAGAATGGTTGATAGGTTGAGTGGTTTTTGATTCTGTATTAAGTATTGTGATTAGTTAGCTATTTATGATGTGACACATATATGCATATTGCGGGCCATATTGATCCCCATATTTTCCCCTGATTTCGGTATTTTGTATACTAGGGGAACTGCTAGGTCAGTTTTTTTAGTGTAGGTATTGCTCACGCTCACTCGTTGACAGTCATCTTGATGCGATTTGAAATTAATTGCATTAATTTTTTTGGGGTGGGGGATGATGTCACGAGTGGAGTGAGTGCAATTAAGGGGATTGCTACAGAGCGGGTGTAGAGTAAGAAGGGCTCACGGTAGGCAAGCAAGTTAAGCGTGCTGTTGTGAGTAGTGGGGGGGGGGGGTCTGAATGAGGCGAAAGCGCTGTATTACTATCACTGCAAGTTAGAAGGTCCTATGGAACGGACCTGTGAATAAGAGCCCATCGGGCGGACATAAGGGGAGCAGTCGAGAAGACTAGTGAGAGAGTCTTTCCAGTGATGACTGGTACGTAGAATGTTGATTGATTATTATGATTGATGTATTATATTATATTCGTCTATTACCATGATGTAAATAAGTATATGTGAGGAATGTGGAAGTCCTTGATAGTGGATATAGCAATGTGCGCCATGAGCGATAGATGAAAGTGAGTTCATGGATTTGTAGCGCGAGTGAGTAGTGTGTACTCCGATGGAGGTGTGTTACCGTAAGATGTGTGGTGAGTGAAAGGTGAACTAGTGTGTGTACGCTTCATGGGTTGTAAGGAGAGGTGGAGTGAATAGAAATGGTAGGGTATTATACCAATGTAATGTTATTCTTGTAGGTGTCGAGGACGGGCCGCAGAGCCACCTCGATGAGCACAGGGGATAGGCCAGCATAGGGCCGGAGGCCACACATAGGCCAGAAGTGAGGCTGTCAGTGCAGGACAGTAGAGGCACATAAAGTCGTGGCAGTCAGGCCACGGACAGGGACGTAGATATGAGCGTGAATGTGATAATGCACTATTGCCATGTTGAGGGGAGAATGTACTATTGAAATGATAATGTCTATTGAAATGATAATGTGTTATTGCCCTGCTGAGGTGCTAGGGGAATGCTAAGGTGTATGACAATAGGAAGGTGATATTCAGAGACTGCGGTGCCAGTAAATTATTAATGTGCTATTAAGACCCTGAGGGGAGAGGCTGAGGCCGAAGTGCCTTTAGGAGTAACTACCGGATTGTGGATCCGAGGGAGAGTGTGTGTGAGAATAAGGCCGTTGTACGGCAGTTGATTTCAATAATATAATGTATGTAATTGCGCTATTATCTGTATAATTATGTGTAATAAATGTGTGAGTCTGATGGGTTGTTTTGTTAAGTGTTAAACTTGTTTGTTCGTGATTGTTGTCCTGTCATAAACTATTACATCTCCCAGTCTGGGATTTGTGACAAGCGCAACCCATTGTTATTGCATGAACCAACTCCATGAGGGCCCAAAACATTTGGCCACGCTGAGATTTCGGAGCCAACCCTAGCATTGAAGTCCCCCAAGAGAATCAGCTTATCAGCTGCCGGGACAGAGCATATGACAGATTCTAGATCAGAATAGAACTTGTCTTTGGCTTCATCTGGGTTTGTCATGGTGGGCGCATATGCGCTAATGAGGGTGGCTGACTGGCTTTTCCCAACTGGGATCCTGAGTGTCATTAGCCTGTCATTTATTTCAATTGGCATGGACTGCAAGTTTCTGACAAGGTCATTTTTAATTGCAAACCCAACACCATGCTGTCTCGGTTCGACTGCACCCTTGCCTTTCCAGAAGAAGGTGTATCCACCACTGAGCTCTTTGAGTTGGCCACTGTCAGGGAGTCTGGTCTCACTGAGTGCCATTATGTCCAGGTTGTACCTGCTGAGCTCAATGGCAATAAGTGCAGTGCGTCTTTCCGGGTTGTTTGAGTTGTCCTGTAGTGTGCGTATATTCCAGGCAAACATCAGACTCACTCTCTCGCCTGGACACAACTTATCCAAGTGGCAAGACAGGGTCAAGACGAATGGAAATGTATCCAGGTGCAGGAGGATGCCAGAGGGACAGTCATATTGCCTGACCGGCTGCCTGTAGGCTACTCCACAGCCTCGCAGTCCCAACTGACTAGGGTGAAAGACCCAAACCAAAGAACACCAATACTGGTGGATGCTCTGTGTCACGATATCCAGGCCAGAGTGACGGTATATTGCCATCTGCCCTATCAATCAACCACTGGCCTGCTGCCGCCAGCTTCGAAGCTGCGTCCGGGAAGTTTGCTCAATTCTTCGTCTGTGATTTAGGCAAACAAGCCTATGACCACACCGCTACCGGGGGCCAATATGAAGGACTCAAGTACTGAGGGTCACATTGTGCCCTAGCATGTGGCCGTTGGGTTAGATGAAACCTCCTCCGCCCTGGCCGTTTGCACCGACAGGTGCACGCCCACTGATACCATGCTAGCGTACCAGTTCATGAAACAGGTTATACTGGATTACATGTTACCAGTAGCAGATTTTTCTGACCTGACAATAGGCAGCAACAAAATAGAAGAAAGGCAAATGCCTAAAGTGATCCACATGTTAGATTTAGCGCCTGCTGACGGATGCTCCATGACAATCAATGGAGAAATATTATGAAAAAGGAGCTCAGTCATGTGTGAATATTACGTTTATTTTGTTTTCTTCGCAAAATTTACCCCTGTTATAGTGAGACTGAATGTGTTGATTGTGTATCTATGGTTAACTGAATGGTAGGCAGTTTGCTCGTGCTGACATAATACAAAACAGAGTTATTCGAAATCATTGTTTCTTTGTTTATTGGAATTGAATTCAGAGGTCATATAAGTCTGTATTTCATTCACTTTTGTTTGAAATCTTAAATCGTATTCTTCTTGCCTCAGAAATACGCACTATTCTGTAGGTTGTAGAAAACCTATTTAACCGCTGACCACTTGTCCTATCCGTCGCACTCAATGTGCATTCTATCTTAATATTTATCACGCTACTTCTGCTATTTTGTTTTTACTTCCATGGTCCATTTTAGAAAATACTTTTTTTTTTTAATTTACCATTCCTTGAGAATCTGGTCTGTGTGTTGGTCAGTTTCAAGCCTCATCAGTGATGTCATCTTTGTTTAGTCTCGGATTACTGACTGCAAAAGCATTCAAATCAGAAGATGCTTTTCATGCAACGTTGATCTTCACTTTTGAAATTCAGATCTGCATTTGAAATAATTGTGACATTTTGTTTACAGAAAGTTAATATAGTATTGTGATTATTTCTGGGAAATGAATTTGAAATTTCATTTTTTCATGTTGTTCAGTGTTGATTTGCTTTCTGTCAGACCATTGTTTCATTTAAGGCAATATTGTAATATCAGACATTGTATGTGAAGTGAAATGAGCTTTCCGTTCAACCACCAATGCTCTGTAACAATTAGTATTGCATTTTCTTAAATGTGACAGAGCAATAATTATCGCAGAGACATATCAGTATTATCAGCAAGAACACAGATAGCTCTAACACAATAGAAAAATGAATACATCATCGTCAGCGGTCTTTGCCGACGCCATAAGTGATGAACTATTGTCTGTTATGGACACCATCCTTAGCTGTGTGCTTTTACACTTTGTAGCAGTTTTCGGCGTGGTTGGTAACGTCCTGAACATTTTCATCCTCCATCATCAGGGTGTCGGGGACAATATCAACATCATTCTGATGTCTCTGTCTGTGGTGGATTTGGCTTATGTCGTCCTAACACCCATCAGACGCTTAACCTGCATTATCTCCAAGTTTGACCCGATACTTGCCACAACATATGAATCCTATCAAACTGTTTATATGACCTTTTTCCTCAGATATTTTGGTTATGTATCATCAACGCATATTATTTTGATTTCCACCGAAAGAACACTGGCCGTGTATTTCCCTTTTAAGATTACCAGAATATTTACACCTAAGGTCACATCGACATGCGTTGTGTTTAGCTATATATTTTGGATAGCGATGTTTGGATTATCTGTTCGTGCATATACTCTCGAGTGGACTTTTAACTCCGAATCTGAGAGATGGGTGGCTGAAATAAAGCTGTCAGATTTCTTTCTGAAAAATCCTGACCCCTTTTTTACAATGAACTTTGTACTAAGCTTAATACGAGGCCCAGTCTTTACCTTTGTCATAGTTGTGACATCATTGGCCATTGGCTACAAGCTTTTTACGTCTGGACAGAAACGAGCTGCCATGACCACATCAAATTTAAAATCTACAGTTGACAGTAAAGTGGTGAAAATGTTGATGGTAGTTTCTTTAACGTACCTAGCAATTGCCATCCCGAATTTGATTTTTAACATTCTCTTTCAAGTGCAACCAGAACTGGCGTTCGATGGAGAAAATGTTACTAAAATGGTTACTCTGATGGAAATATGTAACGACTTTTTATTTGTTGTTAACGCCTCCATCAATTTTGTAATCTATGTGTCCATGTCAAAAAAATTCTCCAACACCTATAGTATTTTAATTGAGGGGTGGAAAAAGAGTTTCATGTGTGTTACATAATGCAGGTTTTCAGATGGTCTGTTGTAATTTAGACAAAAAATTCTGGTTTTTTTGTTCATTTTCCTGAGCGGACAAGCTGGTCATTTGTTGACAGACAGACAGACAAATCTGTCGTTTGATCTGTTTGTATCAATGTATTATTTAAAAGTGTGTGAAATATTGTTTTGGTATGAAATAACTATTTCATTTTGGGATGGCTTATATTTTCTGTGTATGTTGTACTACACCATTTATGTATTTGAAATGTCATAATTCTATATTTTGTAGAACTCTTGCGCTGAAAACACCTACTGCTTGTTTTGTGCGTGTTTACAGTTTGAGTGGTTTTACAACTCCTCTGTTTTGTTAATTTTCCCGAACGGACAAGCTGGCAATTTGTGGACGGACAGACAGACAGACAGACAGACAGACAGACAGACAGACAGACAGACAAACAGACAAATATGTCGTTTGATCTGTTAGTATAAATGTATTATCTAAAAGTATGTGAAATATTGTTCTGGTATGAAATAATAATTTTACTTTGGGATGGCATTATTATTTCTGTGTATGTTATACTGCAGCATTTATGTTTTGCTGAAAATGCCTACTGCTTGTTTTATGCGCGTTTACAGTTCGGCATGATTTCATAACTCCTGAATCCTTGAGACGCCACCATTTCAGTCTTTGTTGCCGCTAGATCTAGAATGTCCGGTGCTGTACGGTACAAAAGGCCGACTTTTTCAGAACCTGAGAGGGCGCCCGGGTAATAACAACGTATGTTTACATGAGGGGCTTTTCTGTGTTATTATGAATGCTGTTATCTGTTGTTACAATGTAATGGACATAAGCCATAAAAATGTATGAAAGATCTGTATATAAAATGTCTAAGTATGTGTGCGATAAAAGGATTACACTGGCATTCATGGAAATGTACATTGTAGGTTTGTTAGTGGTCTTAATAAGTTAACGTTGTCATCGAACGGATCCAAGCTTTTAGCTAAATTATTATTTTAATCAAATGTGTAGCCGCCCCACAAAATGAGGCACATTTCGGAACTACCCGATCAGCGAAAATAATTAAAAGACATCATATGGACAGTTTTATCGGTTTTTGCGTTTAACCTCTTTACTGTTCCTTTTCCGAATGATAGTCCTGTTTGAGAAGGATAAAATGCCTCAAAACTGAATTTGAATTGAGTGACCATCAATAATTTTGATGAAAAGCTGAAACTTTAAAAGCGTTTTTCTCCAAACTGGTTTTGTCACTGCCTGTCTTTGATAGACCATATCTTCTCTGCTAATTAAATTACAGCAATTTTTTTTTACCAAACGAAAGGAGTTTGAATAACCTATTTGGTGACACCAATATCTCTATACCACCAAAATACAGGAAGTGCCTGATTTTGTAGGGCGCCTACACATATGAACACGATGATAGGATTGTATGGAGTTTGAAAATTTAGATTAGAATACACTTTCATTGATATTTTGATATTGCGACACTGTCTACTGCAATTATTTCCATGTTGGGATATTGTTTGTGTATCTACTGTGCCAATGTCATGCTTTATGGAAATAAAGAGTTTAATATCTTTGTGCTCCCCTGCCTTTAGGGGTGAATCAGTAGTTCTTTACAATTTACATTGAGTTTACATTTGCCATCACATAAAACAGAGGTGGCCAAACCTGCTTAATGTAAGAGCCACATACGATAAACTTCAGATATTCGGGCCACAAGACATGAACAAACATTACACATACGTTTTTATTGTTACATAATACCTTTTGTCATAAAACATTTATATATATATAATTATTAGGGTGTAGATATTAGAAAATACAATCATATATGCAACAATAATTACTCATATGCAATTTTTTAAACTGATGTGGTGAAAAAAGAGCTCAACCAACAAATTTTCCGGAGCCCCGTATTGGAGGCCAAAGAGCCGCATGTGGCTCACGACACGCGGTTTGGCCACCCCTGACACATAACAAAAGTAACGTACTTCATTGGTGCTTTAATGGAACCTCGCTTTCATGAAAGACAAAAACTGAATTATGATTGTCACGAGTGGAGTGAGCGATAGTTAATAATTACGGGGGGAAAGGAGGAGAGTAAAATTAACGCACGGAGACAGGGAAGAAAAGTCGTGCATGTCATGAGTGGGGGGTCTGAAGGAGGCGAAAGCGCTGTATAACTATCACTGCAAGTTAGAAGGTCCTAGGGAGCGGATCTGTGAATAATAGCCCATCGGGCAGAGATAAAAGGAAGCAGTCGAGAAGACTAGGAGAAAGTCTTTCCAGTTATGACTGGTATGTAGAATGTTGATTGATTATTATGATTGATGTATTATATTATATTCGTCTATTACCATGATGTGAATAGGTATATGTGAGGAATGTGGAAGTCCTTGATATTGGATATAGCAATGTGCGCCATGAGCGATAGATGAAAGTGAGTTCATGGATTTGTAGCGCGAGTGAGTAGTGTGTACTCCGATGGAGGTGTGTTACCGTAAGATGTGTGGTGAGTGAAAGGTGAACTAGTGTGTACACGTTTCATGGGTTGTAAGGAGAGGTGGAGTGAATAGAAATGGTAGGGTATTATACCAACGTAATGTTATTCTTGTAGGTGTCGGGGACGGGCCGCAGAGCCACCTCGAGGAGCACAAGTGATAGGCCATCATAGGGCCGGAGGCCACACATAGGCCAGAAGTGAGACTGTCGGGGCAGGACAGTAGAGGCACATAAAGTCGTGGCAGTCAGGCCACGGACAGGGACGTAGATATGAGAGTGAATGAGAGACGATATTGTTGCCATGTTGATAGGCTAGTGAACTGATATTATGTTGTTGCCATGTTGATGGCTATGGAAATAATAATGTGTTATTGCCCTGCTGAGGTGCTAGGGGAGTGCTACGGTGTATGACAATAGGAAGGCGATGTTGAGAGACTGCGGTGCCAGTGAATCATTAATGTACTATTAAGACCCTGAGGGGAGAGGCTGAGGCCGAAGTGCCTTTAGGAGTAACTACCGGATTGTGGATCCGAGGGAGAGTGTGTGTGAGAATAAGGCCGTTGTACGGCAGTCATTTCAATAATATAATATATGTAATTGCGCTATTATATGTATAATTATGTTTAATAAATGTGTGAGTCTGATGGATTGTTCTGTTAAGTGTTAACTTGTTTGTTCGTGATTGTTGTCCTGTCATAACTTATTACATCTCCCAGTCTGGGATTTGTGACACTGGGGGCTCGTCCGTTGTGACATTGGGGGCTCGTCCTGCTTACCTGTGGTCATTTTGATATTGTGTAGTCATTATATCTAGTTGTTTTTCTGTTGTGCTAGGAATTCGTGCTGTTGTCTTTGTTCGTGGGATGAATGGAAATTTCATGAGGATATGATTTATGTATATTGATGAATATGTATTGATACATGTATTGCTATGAATAGGTATTAATGTGTATTTAAACTTTCCAGAGTGTGTGCGCGCCAGCCTGTAGAGGTCAAGCAGCCAGAGCTCCGCGAAAACGGGAGAAATTTAGATCAAGGGTGAAAGTTAAGTGAAATTCTGAAATTTTGTACCCTGGATTGAGGGCTGTCTTTTCTTCTGTCTTTTTCCGCTGTTTTTCTGTTTTCGTTGTAATTGATTATACGGGCGGTGGCGCGGGTTTGCTGTGTTGAACTTAGTTTATCCTTTTAAAAAGGTGTGGTAAACTTTGGAACTTCGTTCATCACAGTGAACAGTTCTGTAGGGACCTGTAATATTGTTTAGTTGTAGCGTCGATATCTTCTCTGTTCCGCAGGAAGACGTTTCTCTTGTCCCTCTCTTACCTGTCTGTAAATACGTTCTTTTTTTTCAGACTCTGTTCTTGTTCGTACCTTGTAGTGTAATCGGTGTAATTAGGGTGCATTTTTTTTTCCATTATATTTTCTTTTTTAGGCCTTTGTCTTAGTCTGGTTCGTTGTCCTTGACGTACTTGTGGTCCTTCTACTGAATTTTCTCATTCTTATCTTTTCCTTTCGTTTTGTTATTTAATAGTGCTAGACATTTTATAAACATACAATTAGTTAGAGAGAGTAGGCTGTAGAATGTTTAGTTAGGGGTGTTTCTGAATTGTATTTGGGTTTTGTTATATCTGGTGCGATCTCAGGTCTCTGGTCGTATCGCTAGTGATCATACCGACAGGTTGGTCGTCTTATAATAGATACCATAACCATAAGTCGGTGAAATGGCGGAACTCCAACAACTAATGAAGTTGGGTAAGGAACTTGGCCTGGAGGGAGAAGAGCTACGCGGCTGGATTAAAGAACAGCAGGCAGAAATGCGCGATGAGCGTGCTAAGGATAGAGAGCGAGAAAAAGAGGCTCAGGAAAAGGAGTTAGAAGCTCAGCGACAGGAGAGACAGGATAAGGAGCAGGAAAGGGAGTTTAAGTTAAAGGAGTTAGAAGATAAGCAGCATGAGAGAGAGGCGCGAATAAGGATCGCGGAGTTGGAAATCAAAAAGAATACGCCAACAGAAACAGTTGAGCGGCAGGTACACAATAAAGGTGGCGTTAGGATTAAGCTCCCTACGTTCGACGACCGGAAGGACGACATAGACGCCTTCCTTTACAGGTTCGAACTGAACGCACAATTGCAATGGGGGGAAAATAAGGAATTATGGGCCACGTACCTGGCGTCGCTTTTGCAGGGGCGAGCGTTAACCTACTTTAAAGAGCTACAGCGCGAAGACGTGCAAGATTACGATAAGCTGAAGGCTTTGCTGCTTCGCCGATTTGCGCGTACCGAGGAATATTTCCGGGAGCAGTTTAGGCGAGCACGTGCAGATACCAGGGAGGACTTTGCTGCCTTCGTCGCGAGACTGACGGAGTATTTCGCGAACTGGGTAGACTTGGCGCATGTGGGCGCGGATTTTGCTAAACTGAAAGACTTAATGATCCGTGACCAGCTGTACGCGTCGTGCCACAAAGATCTGGTGGCTTTCCTGAAAGAGAACGAACCCGCGACGGTGCAGGAGGCGTCTAAGTTGGCGGAGGCATACCGTACGGCGCATCCGTCCAAACCAGTCGCCAGGGCGTACGTCCAAGATGCTGGGTACGTCGCCGTTGTCGAGGGGTCGCCGGCAGGACTTAGGGACAGGTCGCGTCAGCGTGGTGCCTATAGTGGGCAAGCCCAGGGGCAGCATAGGGGCTTTCACCAATCACCGGCGTATGGATCCGGTAAGTTTGACCGAGCAGGAGGGCTAGGTCGCGGTAATGGCCGGGGGCGAGTCGTAACCTTTGCCGATAACCGACGGCATAGGGACTCTAGTCCCGGTCGCGATGGGTCACGGGGACCCAGGCCTAGTACAGCACAGGGAGCGGAGTGTTGGACTTGCGGACGCGTGGGTCACTTTTCGCGCGAGTGTAGGGCCGCGAAGTGTTGGAACTGCGGAAGAGCAGATCACATCAGCGTGAACTGCCCTGCAGGTAGGATAGCCGCGAACGTGGACAGTAGCTCCAGTCCATGTTCCCCAAATAAATTTCATCATGCGGCTGCGTGTGTTACATCGGACAACGGAGGCGGACAGTATTCTAAGTGTCCCAGTTGTGAGAAGTTATTATCTTCCGGTGTTTTACCTTGTGGGAGAAAGATCCCCGTCATAAATTCATGTCATACAGGAGGTGGTCTTAGGGTTTATCCGGGGTTTGTTGGGGACGAACCGGTCTCGGTTTTACGAGATACAGGATCTACCGTTGTGGGAGTGCATAGGGACTGCATTCGGGATTCACAGCTTACAGGTGAGACTGTCCCGTGCATCCAATTTTCGGGGGCCATTGAGAAATTACCCATGGCAAGAATAATGATAGATACACCTTTCCTTAGCGGGGAAGTCGAGGCAGTCGTTGGTTGTTTTCCAGGCGCCCAGCTCATCATTGGGAATGTATCACGGGTGGTTTCCCCTTCCGATGAGAACGTGCAAGCATGGTCGCAATCAAAAGGTATTGACTTTTGCGCCGCGGTCGAAACACGCCGACGGGTAGCGGATAAAGACAAGATTAGACCTTTGGCTACGCCAGCGGTCAACCTAGATATCACGCCAGAGCGCTTGGCGAGATTACAAAGAGAGGATCCATCATTAAACCCATGTTTTGGGGAAGCGCGAACCGAGAAAACGAGGAGATATAAGAACGGGTCATCTTCTTTTTTTGTCCAGGGGGGCATTCTGTTCCGTATGTACGTCACAGTGGCTTCCGTTCAAAAGCAGGTCGTCGTACCACGGTCGTTAATTGCTACAGTATTGCGTTTGGCCCAGGATTTTCCATTAGCGGGTCATATGGGAAGTACTAGAACCAAGCAGAGAGTTCTGAAAGATTTTTATTGGCCGTCAGTATACAGAGATGTACGTTTATATTGTAAGACGTGCAGTGCGTGCCAAAAGACGACGCATGAGGGTCGTTCACCCCAGGCTCCTCGTCAAAAGATCCCCACGGTTTCGGAACCGTTTAAAAAGGTTTCAGTACCTTGTTGATTTAAGAGAAAGACTATCTTCAGCGCGCACTATAGCAGAAGAAGCGTCTAATATCGCTTCGAAAAGAGCAAAAGACTATAAAGATAGAGGGTCCAAACTGAGAATTTTTGAGCCAGGAGACAAGGTTCTGTTGTTGTTACCTACGGACCATAATAAGTTATTGATGACATGGAAAGGTCCTTATGTTATTGAGCGAGTTGTTTCAAAGGTAGATTACGCTATCCACATTGATGGAACGAGTAAGGTTTTCCATGTTAATATGCTACAGAGATTTTATGAGAGACCACAGTATCTGTGTGCACAGACAAGACCAAAGGAGACTGTCTTCTCTACGGCTTGTACGGGGGTCGTAGACCAGTTGGACTGTGACGTAAGCGACACCGAGGCGCAGGAGGAGTTACAAATTCAATTGCCGGAGTTAACTCCGACACAAGGTTACAGGGACGTTAACATTAACCCTGACCTTACGAGTTCAAGGAGTAGGGAACTTGAGACCCTGTTAGCGTCATTCCCGGATGTTGTTACGGATTTGCCGGGTCGCACTACGGTGATCCAGCACCAAATAAAGTTGACTTCGGATAAGCCAGTATTTCTTAGACCGTATCCGTTGCCTTTTTCTTCGAGAGATAGAGTCATAAAGGAAGTGGAGTCAATGTTGAAGTTAGATGTGATAGAACCATCAACATCGCCGTATTCATCACCCATCGTCCTCGTGAAAAAACTTGATGGATCGGTGCGGTTCTGTATTGATTTTCGAAGATTGAACACTATTACGGTAGGCGATAGGGAGCCTATTCCGTTTCAGGAGGAACTAATAGCTTCATTGGCCGGGTCCACGTGGTTTTCCAAGATAGATTTGACGAAAGGGTATTGGGAAATCCCGCTTACTGAGGAGTCTAAACAATACACGGCGTTCCAAACGCCCATTGGATTATTCCAATTTAAGGTCATGCCATTTGGGTTGGTAAACGCACCAGCGACGTTTGCACGATTAATGAGATTGGTGTTGAAGGACATACCTAATGTCGTGTCATTCTTTGATGATATAGCATGCCATACGTCGACATGGTCTGATCATATTCAGACACTAACAGTAATTTTTCAACGATTACGTCATTTTGGGTTAACTGCTAAACCCGCAAAGATGGATTTGGCATGTCCAGAGATAGTATTCTTAGGACATATTGTGGGTAGAGGTGTTCAGAGACCTGAAGAAACAAAAATTGACAAGTTAGTAGGGTTGCAAATCCCAAAAACAAAGAAACAAGTCAGAAGCTTAGTGGGAATTTTAAATTATTACAGAAAGTTCATTCCAAATTTTTCCTCCTTGTCATCTTCTCTTACTGACCTTACTAAGAAGGGACAACCCGATAAGGTCCAGTGGACGTCTGAATGTCAGACATCATTTGATAATTTGGTGACAGCATTATCATCGTCACCCATTCTGATATTACCCGATTTTCGATCTAACTTTATCCTCAGAACGGATGCGTCGGACTCTGGTGTCGGCGCTTGTCTTCTACAGGAGAAGAACGAATGTCTCCATCCTGTATGTTATGTCAGTAGGAAGTTATTGCAGAGAGAAAGAAAGTATTCTGTGATAGAGCGTGAGTGTCTTGCCATTGTCTGGTCCGTCCAGAAACTAGGACGTTATCTCATGGGACGAGAATTTTGTATCCAGACAGACCACAAGCCACTGACATTTTTGTCGAAGAATCGTTCGTCCAGCCCACGCTTGTCTAGATGGGCATTGGCTTTGCAGCCGTATACCTTCGTTATTCAACCAATTCCAGGAACCAGCAATTATATCGCCGACTACCTTAGTCGAGCCTAGGGCAGGAGTTCAGCAGCTTATACATCTGAGGACAGGAACATTGACAGGATCTGTGTGAATAAGTCGACTTTAAAATATTGACATTATAAATATGATATGAAGAATGGTTGATAGGTTGAATGGTTTTTGATTCTGTATTAAGTATTGTGGTTAGTTAGCTATTCATGATGTGACACATATATGCATATTGCAGGCCATATTGATCCCCATATTTTCCCCTGATTTCGGTATTCTATATACTAGGGGAACTGGTAGGTCATTTTTAATGTAGGTATTGCTCAGGCTCACTCGTTGACAGTCATCTTGATGCGATTTGAAATTAATTGCATTAATTTTTTTGGGGTGGGGGATGATGTCACGAGTGGAGTGAGCGATAGTTAATAATTACGGGGGGAAAGGAGGAGAGTAAAATTAACGCACGGAGACAGGGAAGAAAAGTCGTGCATGTCATGAGTGGGGGGTCTGAAGGAGGCGAAAGCGCTGTATAACTATCACTGCAAGTTAGAAGGTCCTAGGGAGCGGATCTGTGAATAATAGCCCATCGGGCAGAGATAAAAGGAAGCAGTCGAGAAGACTAGGAGAAAGTCTTTCCAGTTATGACTGGTATGTAGAATGTTGATTGATTATTATGATTGATGTATTATATTATATTCGTCTATTACCATGATGTGAATAGGTATATGTGAGGAATGTGGAAGTCCTTGATATTGGATATAGCAATGTGCGCCATGAGCGATAGATGAAAGTGAGTTCATGGATTTGTAGCGCGAGTGAGTAGTGTGTACTCCGATGGAGGTGTGTTACCGTAAGATGTGTGGTGAGTGAAAGGTGAACTAGTGTGTACACGTTTCATGGGTTGTAAGGAGAGGTGGAGTGAATAGAAATGGTAGGGTATTATACCAACGTAATGTTATTCTTGTAGGTGTCGGGGACGGGCCGCAGAGCCACCTCGAGGAGCACAAGTGATAGGCCATCATAGGGCCGGAGGCCACACATAGGCCAGAAGTGAGACTGTCGGGGCAGGACAGTAGAGGCACATAAAGTCGTGGCAGTCAGGCCACGGACAGGGACGTAGATATGAGAGTGAATGAGAGACGATATTGTTGCCATGTTGATAGGCTAGTGAACTGATATTATGTTGTTGCCATGTTGATGGCTATGGAAATAATAATGTGTTATTGCCCTGCTGAGGTGCTAGGGGAGTGCTACGGTGTATGACAATAGGAAGGCGATGTTGAGAGACTGCGGTGCCAGTGAATCATTAATGTACTATTAAGACCCTGAGGGGAGAGGCTGAGGCCGAAGTGCCTTTAGGAGTAACTACCGGATTGTGGATCCGAGGAAGAGTGTGTGTGAGAATAAGGCCGTTGTACGGCAGTCATTTCAATAATATAATATATGTAATTGCGCTATTATATGTATAATTATGTTTAATAAATGTGTGAGTCTGATGGATTGTTCTGTTAAGTGTTAACTTGTTTGTTCGTGATTGTTGTCCTGTCATAACTTATTACATCTCCCAGTCTGGGATTTGTGACAATGATCTAAGAAACAAAGTCAAGAGAAACCCCTACCCATGATTGCCTTTGGGTTTAATCAACTAAATGTTTTCGTTACTTTTATTATTTAATGAATTAAACAGGAGTAGTCCCTTATTTACCAGTTACAGGATTCGCTGCTTGGATGTAGCATGAAAGTAATCCGCCAACGTGACTCCTGAACTTGGGTAAATTCATAACTCACAAAGTCAATAAATCATGTTTCCTATTAAATATCTTAAAAATGACGTGTCCAGTTTTCAAACTGGAGCAGCATTTCTGATTTTTACTTCTTTCAGAAGGAATGCTGATTTTCATCCCAAAAATCGGTTTATTATCTCATCCGACAGACAAACAGGCACATTAATAGATAGATAGATAGATAGATAGATAGATAGATAGATAGATAGATAGATAGATAGATAGATGGTTGGATGGATGGATGGATGGATGGATGGATGGATGGATGGATGGATGGATGGATGGATGGATGGATGGATGGATGGATGGATGGATGGATGGATGGATGGATAGGTAGGTAGATAGATAGACAGACAGACAGACAGACAGACAGAGAGAGAGAGAGAGAGAGAGAGAGATAGATAGATAGATAGATAGATAGATAGATAGATAGATAGATATATAGATAGATAGATAGATAGATAGATAGATAGATAGATAGATAGATAGATAGATAGATAGATAGATAGATAGATAGATAGATAGATAGATAGATAGATAGATAGATAGATAGATAGATAGATAGATAGATAGATAGATAGATAGATAGATATCTCTGCATCATACCAAATATGTATGTGTATAGAATGCATATTATATTATTTACAAAAAGATCTGTAACCACAGCTCCGTTTTGTCCTTCGAAACGTAAACACAGTAAATGTAATCTTGTAATTCAGTGATTATATTTTTTTCAAGCCACAATAGTACACCATATTTGGCAGGCACTTGTCTTGAATGATTGTAGTTTTGTTGTTGTTGTTTTCAACAGAGATACACACCAGTCGCTTTGTGATACACATTAACTTCAATTTCTAAAACACTTCTGTAACAAACAAAAATTAATTTTTGAAGAACAGTCGTAACAAGATATAATTTAAAAGTCGTGAGCGATCACAATGTATAGGTCTTATTTTTCATCGCAAATTCAGGATGTGGGACAACTTTATAACAGCCTATGGGATTCAAGAGTATAGAATTCGGCCGTTTAAGCGGTTTAACAACACAAAAAGCTTCATTAGCACTGACTTTCACATTAGCAATGGTACCAATATCGTCAGTGCCATCGATCACTGCCACGATTTCAGCAGCGAGTTCACTGATACCAAGAAAAAGTGCCTACCTCTGCATGATTATCAACAATAAACGACGGAGGTTTTTTGTATGTGCCCTACTGACATGTATGACATAACCCACTGTGGATTTTGACAAAAACAGACATGCTGTTACGTGCATTGAATCAGTGACAACATTAAAATTTATGTGACATCCACTCCGACAATATCGGGATAAATTTCGGTAATAACAGAAATGCTTTTTCCTAGTTGACACTTTAACGATAAAGGCCTTCCGTTTTCAGCAATCCATCCCTAAAGTATCTTAAATAAAGTCTGTTGTTACATGTACGTATGCACTGCAAGCGTTTAGCGCTGGGCCGCGTACGGATACGTACCCATTCCTAACGCCGTCATTATCCTCAACTATGGCAAATACGTAGGTCCCCCAAGTTTTTTGCTCTAGGGGTACGTATTCTAAAGCCTTTTATGACCCCAGAGCTAGAGAGCTCCTCCCGAAATACTCCTAACAACAGCCTTAGTTAATTATTCTTTCAGAGTTTCTTTTTATTTTCCTCCTGTTCTTAGGTTGAAAGGGTAGTGGGCAAGGTTAGAGATTCGGTAAAGATGACTACTAATAACAGTGGATAACAATCGTAAGTAGAGGATGCTTCAACTATTGAATTGACTCAGTTTCTTCGGGATCTCAATGCCGCAATGCTCATTCACGCGCAGAGAGTTCTCTATTATGAAAATGTTTCGCTGGTGATTTGTTCTGACTTCCTCAATTTCTGCAGTCATACAGAATAATTATGAGAAGATGAATGAGGTCGCAGACATGAAACATTCTGTCTGTTGTTTCAATGACAAATCGAATGCAATTAAATCTTTCATTTTGGAAGAAACAAACATTATCGAGCCTGTGTGTCTTTTCCAAGAACTTGATATCAGCTCTTATTATAAACTGTACTCTGTAACAGGTAGTCTCTGCACTGACTGCAAGCGGTCACAAAAAGATCTACAATTATTGCTGGGTTTCAGTCTTTGATAAACACAATTCTTGTAACTCAGTGATTCTGTTTCATACAAACTGTAACAAGCCACCGTATTTGTCAGGGAACTGAACGAGAGTTGCTTTATATGTTTTGTTTCTACAGACACTAGTCCCATTGTTGTGCACCCTTTTATCAAAATTTATGAAAAAAAAATTTCACAAAATGATGGAAACAAATATTATAATTCCTTACCACTCACAATGTCCCAAATCTAATTTTTCTTCAGTCAATCCTCTATCTCAGAACCGACAGTGCATGTAAGTAATAAGTATATTTCAAGGGGAAGCGGAATGATAAAGTCTGTATCTTTCTTACATTCAGCTCATATTCCATTTATACAAATTTGGAAACTTTATGACAATGAACCACTCCTTTATACATCAAAGCATTTGACACTGGCCTTAATCTTTTCCCACTTTACACAAGAATGGTGTCATGTCAGTATGCTGCTACAGTTTAGAGATTTAGTACGGCTCAGTGGACAATAATTATTGGTTACACTAAATAAATCAAGTTCGATAATAATAAATTTCATAGAAAGAGAAATTTGTTTCGAAATAAATATTCATGATTTCCTGGTTTCAGTGCCTTTTCCTTTCATTCATTTGAAAATTATTATGCACTTCTTTTATTCTTTGAAGTGAGTAGTGGTGGGTAAACATCAGTTTTGACTGACAAATGCAGTGGACGGCGGTCCTGAATAGAGGATATCACTGCTACTAAATTAGTTCAGTTTATTCGAGATGTGTATATGACATTTCTATTCATGTACCCAAAGTCCGGTATCTCAATGAGAATGGTTCACCAGTGGCCTGTCCTGACTGTCTTCAATTTCTGCAATCATAAAAAATAATTCTGAGAAGATGATAAACTCACAGACGTGGAACATTCGATCTATTGTTTCATATCAAATTGAATGACAATTAAATCTTTTGTTTGGAAGAATCAAACATTACAGATGACGCGTATGCTCTTAGACTATTCTTAGAGCTTGATAACAACTCTTAAGACAAAGAGACGTCTGTAATAATATGTAGTTTGTGGCTTGCTAATAGATCTACAATTATGGCTGGGTTTCAGTTATTGGAAATGTAACCAGGAAGCATCACTGACCAACAAAATCAATGTAATGATCTCTTACTTTTGAAATATCTTTGTCAACTGTGATTTCCGTACCTGGAGGCTGTAAAGACTTACAATGAGAAAGAAGCATTTCGACCATCATCAGATAACAACGAAGTAGCTGATCATTACAGATGATAAATTCTCTACTATAATTCTTGGTGAAAGCGTTTCTTTTCGTTGATGAAATTAGCCGGTGAAAATGCAAGTTTCATATTCTAATAAATGATAAATCACACACATTCATTCATCTTTGAACTGATAATGGCAGTGTATGTGTAATGGAAGTTGAAAATTCGAATAAAATAACGCTATGTCTGGAACTTTTAAATGGAATATTATCAAGATCAATCTTTTACACTGCTGTATGCTGGTGTTCGTAAAATATACAGATCTGTTACCTGTTGTGGATTTTCCTGTCAAGAACTCAGATAATATCGAATTAAATAAACAATAACAATTCTAGAGACGATACACTTTAAGTTCCTTTTTTAAGCGTCCTGGTACGATAGTAATTTATTTCATACCGACAGTTTATTTGTTATTAACGTTGGACATTCAACTCAACATGCAACATTGTCTGGACATTTTTCACGTAAGATCTAAGAGTTATAAAGCACACAAACCTGGTAACTGATACTGTATTTCACGCCAGGTTCTCAATAGAAACCGTGACAAACCCAAAGCGAACACGGCCCAGTTATATTAATTAATAAACTCTGTGACTATCTCAACCGCGGTTACAAAGTCTTTGCTGATATTTCGATTCATCTCTTTGGTGATTAACAACGAAGAAGAAGAAAGATAAATGCTTGAAAAAATCCACATGTTAGATTTAGCGCCTGCTGACGAATGCTCCAGGACAATCAATGGAGAAACGTTATGAAATAGGAGCTCAGTCATGTGTGTATATTACGTTTATTTTGTTTACTTCGCAAAATTTACCCCTGTTATAGTGAGATTAAACGTGGTAATTGTGTTCCTATGGTTAACTGAATGGTAGGAAGTGTCCTCGTTGTGACAAAATCCAAAACACAGTTGTTTGAAATCACTGTAATTGAATTCAGATTTCATATAAGTCTGTATTTGATATCTTAAATCTTATTCTGTAGGTTGTAGAAAATATGTTTAACCGCTGAACACTTGCCCTATTTGTCGCACTTAATTGTAAATGTGCATTATATCTAAATATTTATCACGCTATTTCTGCTTTTTTTATTTCCACGGTCCATTTTAGAAATACTTTTTTTTACCATTCCTTGGAAATCTGGTCTGTGTGTTGGTCAGTTTCAAACCTCTTCAGTGAAACCATCTTTGTTTGGTCTCGGATTATTGACTGCTAAAGCATGCAAATCAAAGGTGCTTTTCATGCAGCGTTGATCTTCACTTTTGAAATTCAGATCTGCATTTGAAATAATTGTGACATTTTGATTACAGAAAGTTAATATAGTATTGTGGTTATTTCTGGGAAATGAATTTGAAATTTCATTTTTAAAAATTTCCTTCAGTGTTATTTCGCTTTCTGTCAGACCAGTGTTTCATTTAAGGCAACATTGTAATACCAGATACTGTATGTGAAGCGAAGTGAGCTTTCTGTTCAACCATCAATGCTCTGTAATAATTAACGTTGCATTTCGAAATTTCATTTTTTTAAAATTTTCTTCAGTGTTATTTCGCTTTCTGTCAGACCAGTGTTTCATTTAAGGCAATATTGTAATACGAGATATTGTATGTTGAGCAAAGTGAGCTTTCTGTTCAACCATCAATGCTCTGTAACAATTAGTGTTGCATTTTATCTTTAAAAACATTTTTTTTTAATGTGATAGAGCAATATCGGACAGACGTATCAGTATATCAGCAAGAACACAGATAGCTCTAACACAATAGAAAAATGAATACATCATCGTCAGCGGTCTTTGCCGACGCCATAAGTGATGAACTATTATCTGTTATGGACACCATCCTTAGCTGTGTGCTTTTACACTTTGTAGCAGTTTTCGGCGTGGTTGGTAACGTCCTGAACATTTTCATCCTCCATCATCAGGGTGTCCGGGACAATATCAACATCATTCTGATGTCTATGTCTGTGGTGGATTTGGCTTATGTCGTCCTAACACCCATCAGACGCTTAACCTGCATTATCTCCAAGTTTGACCCGATACTTGCCACAACATATGAATCCTATCAAACTGTTTATCTGACCTTTTTCCTCAGATATTTTGGTTATGTATCGTCAACGCATATTATTTTGATTTCCACCGAAAGAACACTGGCCGTGTATTTCCCTTTTAAGATTACCAGAATATTTACACCTATGGTCACATCGACATGCGTTGTGTTCATCTATATACTTTGGATGGCTATGTTTGGATTATCTTTCCGTACATATACTCTCATGTGGACTTTCAACTCCGAATCCGAGAGATGGGTGGCTGAAATAAAGTTATCAGATTTCTTTCTGAAAAATCCTGACCCCTTTTTTACAATGAACTTTGTACTAAGCTTAACACGTGGTCCAGTCTTTACCTTTGTCATAGTTGTAACATCATTGGCCATCGGTTACAAACTTTTTACAGCTGGACAGAAACGAGCTGGCATGACCTCTACAGACTCAAAATCCACGACATTTGACAGTAAAGTCGTGAAAATGTTAATGGTAGTTTCTTTAACGTATCTGGCAATAGCCATCCCAAGTTTGACCTTTAATGTTCTTTTTCAGGTGCAGCCGAGACTGGCGTTCACTGGAGAAGGTATTACAAATTTGGTTACTCTAAGGGAAGTATGTAACGACTTCCTTTTTGTTGTCAATGCCTCCATCAATTTTTTAATCTATGTCACCATGTCGAAAAAATTCTCAAACACGTACAAGATTTTAATTGAGGGATTTAAAAAGCGCTTCACACAGTGGGTTCGCAGAAATGATATTGTAAGTTAGACAAACTGCATTAGGTTATGTTCATGTTCATGAACTGTCAGCTGGCAGTTTGTGGACAGGCAGGCAGACATATTTGTGGTTTGGTCGGTCTGTGTATGTAATATTTAAAAGTGTATGAAATATCCAAGCACATAAAATATTGTTGTGGTATGACATAATTATTTTGTTTTGGGATGGCGTTACAATTTTTGTGTTTATTATAATGACTTGTCTTAAACCCTTGAACCCCGAGTGGGGCATAAGTCATCTACCAAGGTCCTCCACCTTGCTCTGTCCTGGGCTGCGGCTTCAATCTGGCCCCACGAGAGTCCCAGCATTTTTGCCTCACTTGTAGTTGATCTTTGCCATGTTGTCTTGGGACGCCCACGGTTTCGTTTCCCTTAGGGGTTCCATTTGAAGGCCTGGCGAACGATACTGCCTTGGGGTTTCCGGAGCGTATGTCCAAGCCACCCCCACGTTCTCCGTTTGATTTGCGTTTCCACTGGCTCTTGCTCTGACCGTTCCCACAGCCATACGTTGGCCATGTCTTATTTATTTGAAATTATGTCATAATTTTATGTTTTCTCAGATTCTTGAGCTCAAAATGCGTGATGCTTGTTACATCATTGTTTTGTGCATGTTTACAGTTCGAAGTGGCTTTACAACTCCGCTAATCCTTGAGAAGTCGCAATTTCTATCTAAAGAAACGCGGGGTCTAGAATGCTCTGACCTGAACGATTACATAGGCCGCGTTTTTCAGAACACGAGAAAGCGCTGGAGTAAGAAAAGCGAATTATTTAGACTGTTCTGTGTTATTATGACTGTTATTGCGTACTTTGTGCGATCTGTCACCGTGAAACCTATCGGTGTCATCTCATCTGTATGACTGTGAGAGATCAGGGTATTTTCTACCTTTCATTATTACCATTGCAAGTAGATATTTTATATTTGTTATGGTTTTTGCTTAGGATTAGGTTTTGTTATCATAGTTCACTAATAAACATATTTATTTCTGTTGAGAGATTTGAAACGACCCACGGGGTGAGTTAATTTTAAATGTAACTGTTAATGTTGTCACGATTAAGGTTGATGGCCTTGTACGCCACGAGTATAGAGGGGGTAAACTTGGTAGGGGAGAAGGGGAGTTTTTAAGTTGTTGACTAGCATGAAAGATTACTATCACGAGGAAGGTCGGTGGCCTTGTGCGCCACGAGTCTAGGGGGTTGAGTTTGGCAGGGGAAAACACGGTTTTTGATGTTGTTGACGAGCGTGAATAGATACACACGACTCGCTTTAAACTAGTCGCGTGTGCAAAAACCTCGGGAGTATGGATGGAGGAAAAGCTCGACACACGTGGTTCCCAAGTTATTCATTCCTAAAGGAAGACGCAGAATTTATCGGTCCGGGCGACAAGTGGAAGGTCGTGCCAGTGGGGACCAGAGGTGTTAGGTGTGTGAGGGATCCATGATGTTCACATTTATGTCCCAATAAGAAGAATTTATCGGTCCGGGCGACAAGTGGAAGGTCGTGCCATGGGGACCAGAAGTTGAGGAGTCCTGATGATAGGATGGGAACCCTTCAGGAGCTCGTGATTTACGATGGCGGGTGTGAACCGTCGGTGTGCTGTGTGTTTGCAGAAGTTGAAGAGTCCTGAGGACGGGATGATGAGAACCCCTCAAGGAGCTAGTAATCTACGATGGCGGGTGTGAACTGTGTGTTCTTATTTGTGTGAAGCCAGGGGCGTCTGTTTCCCCTTTTATCGTCGAAGTTAGAGATCTAGAAAGGATCGTGTGAACTCTGGAGACGTGAAACTCCATCAACGAGGAGGGCAGCTGTTGACAGAGACTATTAAGTATACGTAATTAAGTTTATGGACAGAGGGGTTAGATCTAGATGTGAAACGGGGAATAGAGAATAGCCATGATCCCCAAGAGTGAATTTCAAATATCTCTGTTTTTGTGATTATGTATGTGATTATCATGAGTTGAATGTTTTGACATAAGTTTTGTCATGCATTTAGAATTAAATATCGTTTAATTTAAATCTCACTCCATGTGTCCGTTGATCGCTGGTCTGCTTGCTTGGCTTGTTAGCTGGGTTTGAAAGGTAAATAAGTTAGGTACTCATCACACACGTGGTCGTGACCATCTTCACGCACGTGATCGTGACAATGTTAAATAAATCTCAATCTCATTGGATCCGATTCCCAGGATAGTCCCCATATACATCTGTATAAACATTTACTTGTTTATCTGCATACTTTTATACTTATCTATGTATTTATTTACTTAGCCCTTCACTTTAAATTCCTTTACGTACGAAGCCAGCTTTATAAGTATCTATATTACATTTGGTTAATGCATCTCTGTTCGCTTAATTATGTACCTATCGTTTATTTATTGATTGATATACAATCACTGTGGCATGCACAAAATGAATATATTTCAAATAGCATTTCAATCGGAGTGCTTAAGAAATATAAAAAGTCAAAAAAAAAATATCGCATACAGTTGATTTCGTTTTAGAGCAGAGACACCTTTCATGGATATTTGACATTGTAACACTGACTGCTTGTTATTTATTGCACTTAGTTCCATGCTGGTATAACGTTAGTATTTTATGTATCGTGTACAATGGAAATAAAAGATACGTGTATCGATAGCTATTTTCAATCATCACATGAACAGTTTCACATAGCAGAACTGAATGGATGTGCAAGACTTAGAAACGCCTAAGAGGAAAGACATTATAGAAACATACACATTTGTGTAAAGATTGAAAGCTTAAGGGAAGTAGATATTTTAAAGGATAAAGTAACTAAACCTATTAAGTTTGGGGAAAATCAGCAAAATTTCTTTAAATTTCTATTCCTTTCGAAAAAATATTGAGGTAAAACAATAAATATCATAAAAATCCTTCCGAACATCACAAGAAATCAAGCAACCTGGCTTCAATATAGTAACAGTTGTTTTAATTATTGACATTTTTGGAAAGGTACATTGTTGGCTGGTTAATGGTGATTTGTGACTTCTGTTTCTCTTCTAACGAGTGCAAGCATTTAACAAAATATTTTAAGCCTATGAATACGATGGTGAGATCATTTAGAGTTTGGAAATTTAGATTATAAGACACCTTTCCTAGATATTTTGACACTGCGACACTGACTACGGCAATTTATCGCCCATTGCAATGATTCCCACGCTGGTATATTGGTGTCATAATGCTATGCCAATGTCATGCTTTATGGAAATAAAGAGTCTGATCTCTTTCTGCCAATCTGCATTTATATACGTGTATATCAGTACAGCCTTATATTTTCGTTTAATTTAGTCATCACATAACAAAACAAAACAAATTAATGAACTAATGTTTCCAGCGCTATTATCGGAGGATTCTAGAGGCATAGTCCTTTAATCACATTTATAAGAGCTCACCAACGTCACCATACGAATTCTGAAACAATGAAAACCATCTAACATACAACACAAATTTATTTCGGTTTTGCCAGTGGGCGCGGTCCCATTTAATTCCGTGGTTCACATCTCACACTGAAAAGGAGAAAAAGCGGACTTGGCACCAGCCTAACAGTGATGTAAATAAACCAACCTAAATCTATCTTGGCGTTCTGGACTGGAATAATTGTTTGTTGTTGTTGTCTGTCAGCAGATAAAGAGAAACTATAGTTAATACACTTTCTAAACGTGTTTCTTTTTCTTCGTGTTTTTGCTTGATTTGAAATGCTTGGGTAGACTAAAGGTATTTGGGGGGCGGGGTATCACAATAAGCTTAGTGTGAGTCCAAGCATTTCAAGATTAACTGAGAAAATGTAGAAAATCACGGTGTGCACTTCTTGACTGCCACCATGTGACTGTGTCTAATCGGGATTAGCATGATAACCCCCCCCCCCCCACTCCCCAAATACATTATCTTAGTGTGCAGGCGAACGAAAATCCTACCTTACCGCTCGCTTTTGGAGCGTGATCATCGACCAGTAAGCAGATACGGCGTGAGTTCTGAGATCAGCTGAGACGTCTTAGTCAATCTCTGAAGCCTTGTGCCCATAAAACCTAGTGGAAATTGCAATAACAATTTCAGTTATAATGTTTTTTGTTACACCACCATGACGATCTGGGATGTTTCCAGGTGGGACAATAGAGATATTTGTCCTCCATCCAAACAGGTCATTGATTTGCTTTATAATATACTAAACAGCACAATTCTTGCACCAAACTTTTAAACGGCTGTTACTTTTGAACTGTTGGAGATAAGTGAATGACATAAAATGAAAAAAAAGCTATCATCTTTACTTCAAATTCTATTCATCCCGTAAATGAGCTAGATTTAAATGAGCATTTCAGACTAGATAGAAACAGTCAAAACAATTGACCCCATAAGCTGAAACCTCATATGAATACAATGCCTTGTATTATAATGGGACCAAGATACACCCGGTTTATGAATGTGTGTCTGTTTTTCGGCATTTTTATTGCACTGGAACAATTTTTTTGTTTTTTGTTCTATTTCTTCTTCTTTTTTTTAAATTTTTTTTGAATTAACCTAATTCATTCAAAAGTTGCAGTCGTTTAAAAGTTTGTAGCAAGTTTAATGCAGCTTGTTATACATCAAAGCATTGGACAATGCATCTAATCTTTTCTAACTTTTCACAATACTAGTGTAAGTCAATGCAATGCTACAGTTTACCTAATATCCTGCCGTCTATGGCACACATTACAACTGCTGACGTTGTAAATAAATCAAGCCATTTTACTATTGAACCACCAATTTTATATTAAATCATGACTTATAACCCAATAATGATCAACTTCATATACAGAGAAATATGTCTTCCTTACTGTGTTTTATAATTTCGTGTGTCTTTTCCTTTCATCAGATTGAAAATAATTGCTGACTGTTTCATCCTCGGCGTTGCTAATGGCATGTAAAACATCACTTTTGACGGCCAAATGCAGTAGATAAGTACAGGATAATTTCTACTATTATATCCGCTCATTTTCTTTGAGATTTCAGTGTAGCGTTGTCAATCATGCACAGGTCATTCTAGAGTTAGGATGAACACGTTTCACTGGCACCCTGTTCTGACTTCCTTCACTGTTTGCAATCATAAAGAATTATGGGAAAATGACAAGGAAATAAACCTCAGTCTGTCCTATTAGTACCAAATCGGATGACAATTAAGTCTTTTATCTTAGAAAAGAAAACTTACAGAACGAGATTAATGCCCTGAGCCATCCGGAGAACTTGATAACAACTCTTACGATAAGCTGCCCCCCTGTAATATGCAGTGATTCTCTAAGATTTACTTATACAGTTGTGTTTACAGAAAGACTAAAGCATTATTTGGCTTTCGATCTTTTCCTGCATCAACCAGGAAGCATTGCCGGTTAGTGTAATCGATGTAATTATGACTGCAGAAAATCCTTCAACAAGCCAACAATGTCGTCAGTGGAAGATACAGTTCTAAATGACAATGAGAGCGAATCTTTGGAATTACCATATAGTACATTAAATAAATCGGTGGTCGTGCACGTTTTAGCAGCCTAAAATCTACAGGTTAGAATATAATCATTGTCAGTCTGCTAATGTCTAGGAAGTATTTCATTAATCTTGACGATTAATGAGTAATAATTATAAAACTATACAAGACATTTTATTTAATCTCTTTTTTTTTTCTTTTTTCTTTTTTAACATGGCATTATAAAGTTACGGAAGTTGGACTTTGTTAATCAACACAATATATGTTTGGAGATTCGGGACGCAACTTTATTAAGATTAACTTTTCACACTAGAGATCACACTTATATAATATGAAGTATATCTATTTAAATGATGTTTTGTTTCTCACCAAGCAGTTAACAGTTAACGGTGCACTACAAAGAAAGCACAATATAATATTACTTCTTTGAACGTAGAGGGCTATTAACAAGGTAGCATAGCGTCTTCCTTAACTCTGGTTACAAGTCGGAATTTGAATGTACTTTTGGCCATTAATGAAAGAGACCAGGGAAAAGAAATTTTGAAATAATTCCGATTAAAAATTACATCATTTGCACTAGTGCTGCACAGGCGTAAGTGAATAGGTAGGAAACGCCATGAAACTGGAACTTAACCATGAGCGCATATTACTTTCATTTCATTTTCTTTGAGAAGTTTCCTACTTTTATCATGAGACTGAAAATAATGGTTGTGTTTCTGTGGCTTAGTGAATGGAAAGCAATGTTGGTGGTGGCAAAATACGAAATGTATTCATATGAAATCACTCAGCTACTTTTGTTGCTGGCGTTTTAATCAAATTTATATGCCATTCTGTATGAAATCGTGATTATTTTGCTCATTACCTCGATGAGACAGTGATTCTGTAGGATGCAGGAAATATAACTGTTCAAAGTCTTTTATTTCGTCCGAAATCCTTTATGCAATAAGTATTCAATTCATCTGTTTTAGCATGCAATTTCTTTCTTCCTTTTTTCCACAATGCATTTTACGAAAATTTGTTAGGCTCTGATAGGCCAGTTTCAAATTTCAACAAAGAAACGGGTTAACACCATCTATATTGGATCTAGGGTATCAGACTACTATATTATTATGCCACCATAATCAGTAAATGACAGAATTAACAAATAATCAGAAGGTGCCTTTCACATAGAATCAGTCTCTAAGATTAGTGATGTTTTATTTTCAGAAAGTAACTGTTGATATAGTTCTCTGCATCATTCCGCGGAATGACATTCGTTTGACTCGACTGTGTTTATTCCATTTTCTGTAAGTACTGGAAAGTAAGACCAAAATAACAGATATTGTATTCAGAGCGGAATAGTCTAACTCTTGCCTTCCTAAGGTGTTGAAACTCAAAATGCAATGAACAGATTGTAAACTCTGGTCTTGATTGAGCAAGATCTCATCGGTGTGCCGCTACACAAGTAAACGCAGAATTGAAAAAAAGAAAGAAAAAATGAATACATCATCACCGTCGAACCTCAACGACGTCATTAGTGATGAACTATTATCTTTAACCGACACCATTATCAGTTGTGTGATTTTACATTTGGTAGCAGCTTTCGGAGTTGTGGGTAACGTCCTGAACATTCTCATCCTCCACCATCAAGGTGTAGGAGACAGCACCAACCTCATTCTGATGTCTCTGTCTGTGGTGGACCTGGCCTATGACGTCGTCGCACCCATAAGACGTTTGACCTGCATCATCTCCAAGTTTGACCCGTTGCTTGCCAAAACGTACGATTCCTATCAAACAGTTTATGTAACCTTTTTTCTCAGATACTTTAGTTACATATCATCAACGCATATTATTTTGATTTCCACTGAAAGAACAGTTGCCGTGTACTTCCCTTTCAAGGTTACCAGAGTATTTACACCTAATATCATATGGACATGCATTGCGTTCATCTATATATTTTGGATGGCGATGTTTGCACTATTTTTCCGCACCTATACAATAGTGTGGATTTTCAACTCCGAATCTGAGAGATGGGTAGCTGAAATCAGATTCACAGACTTCCTGATAAAAAATCCTGACCCTTTTTTCACAATGAACTTTGTACTAAGCTTATTCCGTGGTCCAGTCTTCACTTTTATCATAGTTGTCACGTCACTGGCTATTGGCTACAAACTATTCACAGCTGGACAGAAACGAGCTGCAATGACCTCTTCAAGTTCAAAATCCCCGGCATTTGACAGGAAGGTCGTGAAAATGTTGATGGTTGTTTCTTTAACGTACCTGGCCATTGGCATTCCAAGTTTGATCTTTAATGTTCTCTTTGAAGTGGAACCAGAGTTAGCTTACAATGGCGAAGGTGTCACAAAGATGGTTAACTTAATGGACATAGCTAATGACTTCCTATTTGTTGTTAACGCCTCCATCAATTTCCTAATCTATGTCTCCATGTCCAAGAAATTCTCAAACACATACAAGATTTTAATGGAGCAATGTAAAAAACGTTTCTTGTGTGCCAAATAAAGAGGGTTCGCAGCGTGGCCGTCCTAATTGTAACCTGTGTTCATTTTCTTGAGCAGACACTGAAACAATAGCAAGGTGTTTTTTTTTTTAGACAACAGTACGCTGAAGTCATGAAGTTCAGGCAAATTCACGATCTTTTTATTGAGCTTGCTCTATTTTATATGATGTGAATTCATGTTTGAGTTTAGAAATCGACTTTTCCTAAAATAGAACTGAATTTCAGCAAAGTTTTACGTACTTTTTTTTTTTTGCTTTTCTTACTACATGAACTGTTCTCATTATTGAACGTACTTTTTGGGGTGGTTTTTAGACTAACTCAGTGTTTCCATGGGTAACTGATGAAAATGATCCTGCCAACTCACTGATCTAACCTAATTTGTTTTTGTCCTTTGCTTTGTATTTCATGTCATGCGTGTCAGTGGGATACATACATGATGCATTGCCAGGGATCGGTCTGAAATAGAAATTGTCCATAACAGCTTTGTGCTCGAAACATGTCAGGAAAAAAAGTCATTTTCGTTTGTTTCTCTTCTTTATCCATTTATTTAACAATCTCATCATCATGGTGGTTCATCGTATTCGAGGAGGATGTATCTGCATAGTCATCTGTCTATGTGGAGATGGCTCATTTAACTATCTGTATTGAATTAAAACGCTAAAACTCTAGCAATAGCGTGTTTTTGTGCATTTGATGGGGGACGGGGTGAGTGCTTATTTTTCAAAACGTTTTTGCTTGTCGCCGGACTTACTTCCAAAGATAATGTATTTATGTTTTTCCGGTACACATCACTGTGTAGGTGTTAATCTCAACAACAGTTTAAAACCATTATTAATCAGTTTACTTCAAACCTAACCAAATCAAAGCGCCCGAAATAATACAGATGAATGTAGACATGTTAGAAATCCCCCTAAGCATGCCACACTTTCCCATTGGTTGTTTACCGAAGCCCTTGACCATGCCGCTCTCTCAATGGCTGTTTACCAAAGCAAGGACACTATCAAAAATGGCAGCCAAGCAATACATTATGGCCACTGTTGTAAATACAGTGTGAAAGTGAAAAGAATGGAGGAATAAAGAGCTATAAAAGCTTGTAGAAGAGTATTTTTGTGACTCTGAGTATTGGCAGTGAGGATGGGAAAGTCTTTGAAGAGCGAGAAGCAGTCGAAACTTAAGAGAGTTACCGTTGAAGAGCTAGACCTAGATGCCCAGGTTTTGAAGAGGAGGATGGCAATATCGTAAATGCCACAGGACTAGGGCTATCCCAGGTAAGGCATGGGATTGTTTGAGACAAAAAAAAGGTGAAAGCTGAGAGACTCAGATCTTACTTGTGCCGGGGTACAAAGAAAGCAGCTAATGGACGAAAGGTTTGTTTACGTCATGGAAGTCGAGATTTCAATAAAAAAACCTAGCTCTTGGTATAGGCTTAAGCAATATGAACAAACTTTAAGTTGAGTTCTTTCTCATTTTTTTTTAAATTTTTTAATGCTTTTCCTTTTTGAATGCGCCTCTGGGAAAATGGAATCACAGTCAAAAGAGGTCATTGGTGTGAGATGATAAACGTCGAGTATACGCTTGTCTTGTAATCAGTCGATCTGATGGACCTGGATCTGATGATAACTCTGCTGTAATTTTTCTCAGCCTCAACATTAGGAAAAAGTATATCAAGAGAAATAGGCTATGACTGGGACATACGTATGAGAACAAGAGGAGACAATTAGCATGGCAGTTTAAACTATCTCGTAGGTTTTTCAGGAAATGCTTCAGCTTTATAAGTAATATAGTAGTAAGTGCATGAACTGGGTTGCAGGTTTGTGTTTGTGAAAAGAAGTGACTCATGCTATAAGGGACAGACAGCCAAGTTAGGTTCCGAAAGACTCTGATATCGACCTTGTAAAGATTGTTCTGGGGAACTGGGTCACACCACTGTTCTGCAATTCCCAACTCATATTGGCAGCATACCTTTTGTCCCTTTATCTTTCTGCCTGAGAAAAGATGCTTACAAGGAGATTATCAAAAAGGCTGTAATGGATAAAGCCAGTGAAATCAAGTCTGAGATGCTCATTGCACTGAATATATTAAAACAATGACTGCACACGAGACTTTTGTATATTACCTGCCATTACAGGGCATCTGTAATGTATCAGAGGATTTAATATTTAACTCGCTTGGCATTTATTCTCCACAAATTTATTATCTACATTTCATAAAAACACAGGTATTTTCCTTAAGGCGCAATCGTAATTGACTAAGACCGAAACTTAACTAACTTCCAAACCGCTCTGTTAGTCATTTTATGACTAAGGATGGTAGGAATGGCTTTACTTTTACACTGCCAGTGTATAACAAAAAAAGGGGTAGGCCTATTTACTAATATTTGTGACTTGTGAAATTTTTGGGGACACACACATACACACACACACCCACACCCACCCACCCACCCACCCACACACAACACACACACACAACACACACACACACACAACACACACACACACAACACACACACACACACACACAACACACACACACAACACACACACACAACACACACACAACACACACAACACACACACACAACACACACAACACACACACACACAACACACATACACCACACAGACACACACACACACACACACACACACACACACACACTGTTACGCGTTTCAATGAACCCTTCTGAAACAAGACAAACTGTCGATGCTATTCATAATAATGATGTTGATACCATTGCTGGTGCCAGTGTGCCCATTTTAAGAAGACTGTTTTGTTTTTTTTGTGGTGGTAATAATGCTGGTATCATTACTGACTTGAATATTATAGCGTAATGAAGTTGAAGATTGGCGTTTTATGCTCTTGCTTACGATGTATTGTTGTGGATTTACATCTTATACTGATTTCGAAATGAAAACTCAAACCCTTAATCTGCACCGTCTGAGCGTTAATGAAATGAAAGAATTTATTTTGATCTATTCTTGTCTTCATTTTTTTTTCTTACCGTAAGTTTCTGGTACATTTATTTTTAATATCTATGTCTATGCGACAATTATGTCTCTCAAAAAAAAAAAAAAAAACAATCAAGTGGCTCCCAAGAACATGATGTGTCTTTTACATTTGGATAGAATGGAGTCACTCAGTTACAAAATTTGTTTAAGCATTTGACCCTGTTTAACTTAGAAATTAAGAGTAGTAGCTCTGCAGATATTTTGACTGTCTGTTGCTACGGACGCCGAGTGGTGATAAAATTGTCTGCATGGTAATTATCCACAAATCAAATACTTTGAAGCACACTGTATCCTGGCCTTGATAGTTTCTTAATGGATAAAACATTTTGTATCAGCGTTGTATATTCTAATTTTTGTTGAGTGCCAGAAAGTCTAATACTTATCTGAAATACACTCAACGGTGTGTCGTCTACATATCTGTATAATTATGTAATGTTTCATGGAAATGATTCTCCTTTGAATATAACGCACTTGAAATGACAATAAGTATTTTGAGGATTGTCTTTAAGTAGACCTACATGTATTTTGAGATTTGGATGGCTTTTGCCCTCGTTAGGTCTGGTCAAGAATACCAAGAGACGAGACAGACACGAGTGTTTTGGTTTTCCAAAAGGACATTTTATTTTCTACCGAGATAAAGAAAGTTGTGTTAATCACTCTTACTAAAAGACCGCGATCTTAGTTTAATTATGTTTGTTCCATCTCCATTTTCTGAAAAAACTGGACACCTTTTAGTATGTAGAAGAGGTATAACAAATGCACAATATGACACTTGTTTAAAATGCGATGTGTCACTTATCAAGCTGTTTCAAAGTTCCCATTTAGTCCAACTCTTACCATAATACTAAAGCCGCAAGCGTCTAGCGACGAATTTCTAAGATTTGCAAAAAGTAGAGTTGGAATAAACAAGAACTAAGTTGGCTGGACTTTGACAAAAACTTCAGAAAGTTGCTGAAATTACACATGAGAATTAGAGTCCCTGGTCACCATATGCTCCATATTGTGGTTTTTATTTCTTTCCTATCTTGTGTGGTAGCGTAGGCATACTGTCTGTGCCCATATCAACAGCTAGATGCATCAGATGTCCGTGCTGGTCACAGCTTTCATCAAATAATTTGTTGATGGTGATGAGCTCTTAAGTTGCAATATCATTCCGTAAATATCCTCATACAAAGATACCACCCACTGATACAATTTACTCTGACCAGAGCACTCACAAATACGGCTGATGATATGGCAGCTTATCAACGCCCACAATGTTTAAGTGTGGATCAGATATGCTCACCAAGGATGCCTGTAACAAACCTGTAGGAGATGTGTCCACTCTGCTGGATGGTAAGCTAAATTAGAACTAAGGCAACTTTCCATGACTGTGACGATTGAGTCATATCTATCTATCTATCTGTCTATCTATCTATCTATCTATCTATCTATCTATCTATCTATCTATCTATCTATCTATCTATCTATCTATCTATCTGTCCATCTATCTATCTACCTATCTTTCTTTATCTATCTATCTATCTATCTATCTATTTGTCTATCTATCTATCTATCTATCTATCTATCTATCTATCTATCTATCTATCTATCTATCTATCTATCTATCTGTCTATTGGTCTGTCTGTCTCTCTTTCTATCTATTTGTCTGTCTGTCTGTCTGTCTGTCTATCTGCCTATCTATCCATCCATCCGTTTGTTTGTTCATCTTCCTGTCTTTCTGTCTGCCTGTCTATGTTGCAGTCAACCTGTCTGTCCGGTCATAAATTCATCAGCTCGTCTTTTCAAGGAGAGAAACACTATATAACACGGGTGGCCAAACTTGCTTAACGTAAAAGCCACATACGATAAACTTCAGGTGTTCGAGACCCACAAGATAGGAACAAAATTTACACACAAGTTTTTATTTCTACATGCACATTTTGTTACAAAAAATGTATATAAATATTAAGAAATACATGCATGCAACAATATGTGCTCGTACGCAGTTTTTTTAACGGTTAATTTGTATTCGTTTCAATAATCACAATGTACACATGCATACCAAATGTTTTCAAAATCTTGATTGATGATTGTTTTAACTATACTGGAGGTAGTGAATATAGTAATTGCGGGAAAATCTAACAAAACTGTGCCAATGTCATGAGCAAGTTAATCTGACAAGATCAGAGCATGTTCTTTATGCCTGGGCCTGTACATGAAATAGAGAAGCTAAACCATTTGACCCAGTGATAAAATAGGCCTGTAACACTGTCACAGTATGTTGAATTGCGAACAAAACAATGTGAAGTGAGAGAAAAAAGTTTTTAAAAAAAAACTCAACATGGTTTAAGTTAAGGTCGAGACAGAGTAGACACACACTCACAATTCACACGACTTCCACATTTTATGTGGTTGAACCGTGAAACGAATGTGATGTGAAATCTCAAGCAGAGTTCACAAGCCGTTCTCACTGGCCCGTCTCCAGACTCGTATCTGACACGGCTCATTTCCGTTCAAGATGCCGTCAACGTTGTCGGTGTTTCTTGTTTGAGACTCATGATGCTTTATTGGCTCAAATATAGACACGTCATTAAAGTCATTCGAATTTTATTAAACATACCTTCTTGTCCAAGTTCCAGAGCGATTTCTGTCCATTGCTTTTGAACGAATATGCGGTTGGAATATTTACTGGACGTTTTGCCATAATTATAAAGCTTTACGCTTTTCTAAGGCCTCAATCAATGCTTCAAGTTCATCCATGCTGATTTTCAGGATCAATACACACTCACTGGTATCACACTGAATTTGAAAAGGACAACACGTGTCGACCGACCGCGCCCCTCCCCCGGTCGTCATTGCGTCATCCTACCCGGATGGACCGAGGATGAAATTTAGTGCAGCGGTAAAAATATAATCACGGTCTGTCCGTGTGTGGAAGATGAGGAGGCACCGTGAACGTTCAAACGGTGGTTTGTAGGCTGCACTCCGCTCGCTTACAACGGTTTTGTAGAGTTTTTGTGCAACCGGTGAGGAAGCAGTGTGAAGTTGTACGAAATGTGAGTTCACTCTGTCTCGACCCTTATGGGAGCTCATCATTATTTCACTAGGTCTGTACAGTTCAGCGTCTTGTGTTACACTCCCTCAATGCACATAACGTGCGGTAACTCTTGCTGAACTGAAATTTCTTTAATCCCTCTGCCTCGCACCGTTCTTTATCTCAGCACTAGAGAACAATGCCTCACCCAGATCTAGCATTAAAATTAGGATTTAAATTTTTAAATATTATTGCGAACCATCAACATTAAACTTGCGTCTGGAATCAATAGGGTCTCAGTTCGTGCCTAGTAAATCATTATAATGCTTGATTTTTTTTTTTTATCTTATATAATTATCTTTTACATTTTTTTTATTACTGTGGTGGAAACAAGAGCTCAGCCAGCAAATTTCCACGAGCCGCATATTGAAGGTCAAAGACCCACATGTGGCTCGCGAATTCCGCGATTTGGCCACCCCTGCAAGGTAATAAAGTCTTTCTGAGTTATGACGGGACAAATTCCAACTAAGGCACAATACACGCACGCCTTTTCCAATTCTGGATCAAAATCCTGTAGGTGTTTGAGAATTTCTTGGACATGGAGATATAAATCAAGAAATTAATGGAGGCGTTGATAACAAATAGGAAGTCGTTACATATGCCCATTATGAAACCCATGTTGGTAAGTTTTCCTCCACTGTACGCTAGTCGTGGATGCAGATGAAAGATAAAGTTAAAGAACAAATTTGGGATGGTTGTCACTAAGTACGCTAAAGAAACAACCATCAGCATTTTCACCACTTTACTGTTAAAGGTTTTTGATGAGGTCATGGCAGCTCGTTTCTGTCCAGCCTTGAACAGTTTGTAGGCAATGGCCAAAGACGTTACAACTATGTTAAAGGTAAAAACAGGACCACGTAATATGATTAGGAAGATGTTGATGTTGAAAAACATGTCGGAATTATTCAGGAAAAAATCTGAGATTTGGGTTTCAACCATCAATCTCTGAGATTCAGTGTCCAAAATCCACACCAATGTAGCAGCTCGGAAAAATGGTACAAACCACGGAATCCAAAACAAATATGTGAATATAACAAATGTCCACGTGACCTTAGGAGTAAATATTCTGGTAATCTTGAATGGGAAATACACGGCGATTGTTCTTTCAATTGATATTAAAACAATGTGTGTTGATGATACGTAGCCGAAATATATGCCAAAATTCGACACATAGACCGCTTGATAGGATTCATATATTCTGGCAAATATCGGGTCAAACTTCGAGATAATGCAAGACAAGCGCCTAATGGGTGTGACGATATCATAAGCCAGGTCTACCACAGACAGAGACATCAGAATGATGTTGGTGCTGTCATCAACGCCTTGATGATGGAGGATGAGAATATTTAAGATGTTGCCTACCGTACCAAAAACTCCGACGATATGTAGAATCACACAATTAATGACGGTGTCAGTAATAGACAACACCTCGTCACTGATGTCACCGAAGCCCTGTCGTGACAACGATGTGTTCATTTTTTCTGTTCTAGTACTACTTTCTCTGCTACAGCTCTAGTTCAGGCTGCTACCCGATGCGCGGCTCTTGGTCTATCAAGTACCAGCTCTCAAGATCTGTGTATTGCACATCAGTGTATCAATCTCAGAGAACGGCAGAATGGGTCTTAGGTCTGTCCACTTCAGATACAAAGCCTGATCGTGATGGCCTAACAGTAGAAGCTAATGACCGTGGCATAGAAAGTGAAATGATTTTCTGATAACCGAAACATTCTTCTCGCCGACACTGCATTGTATTAGTTTTACTTTCTGATACTAAAAGATCTCCATTCTTAACAGTTAACACCCACTCTGGACAATGTGGTATCAAAGATACCGTCTCCTTTTGACTGCTAATACTCTCACTCGGGAATTATTATGGCAGACTAAAGCAATCAGGAACCTCGTGTCCAAGAGAAATGGCGTCAGATCTTGAGATATTTAAGTTTGAAATTGATCAATCGGTGCGTACGAACTCTTAGTCGCCAAGGGCAATAAATTTTGTAAAACCTGCTCTTACAAAAAAATAATCTACATAATCTTCATTTAGATGATATTATGCTAATCATGTGTCGCCGATCGGACAAGGGACTCATAAGTTAAACTGCCAATTTTTTCCACCACCTACTGAGTCGTGTGTTCCACCGAAAACTACTACATGTTTAATTATTATTTCCTGTTAGTTTTATTTCCTACTTTTCTTCAATAGTTACTAAAAATTTTCATGAACATAAATGATGCTGTAATTTCAAATAAATGTGACAAGAATTTTGCCACCACCAGCACCATCGTGGACTTGTTGAACAACAAAATCACAAACACTACATTCAGTCTCATTGTAACAGTTGTAAATGTTTTTAAAAATCCAAAATAAAGATAATACACGCACATGGTTGAGTACCTAAATTACAGCGCTTCTTAATTAGCTGCAGCACTTGTCAACTCAAGTTTAATTAGCATTTAGAAAGAGACCAGTTTCTATTATTTTGCTTTCCTTCCCCCCTGGTGTAAGTCGGCATAAAATGAAAATCGAAATACTCCAAATAGTTGTTGGTTGGTATTCATGAACATTACTTTAATAAGTAACACCATGCGTTTTCTTTCTAGTGTTCTCCACACCTCCTCAGTGCTTGGCAAAAAAACATTGAACACGTCTCTGGACTTCTGTACGGAGTGTAAAATGTCTAATCTTTCAGGCCCATAGTGTGCTGAATCAAATGTCCAACTTTTATAACACATAAAATGCCATCTTTGTTTTGAAACTATATGTGTTGTATAATTTATTTGGGTTATGCTTGACAGACATTACTGGTTGAATATAATTATGTTGTAATACTAGTGTTAGATGAAGAATTTTTATCCAACATAATTATCACCATGTCTCATGGGTTTTTTGTTTTTGTAAATTATTCCAATGATTCTCTTTCGTAGAAAATCAGAATTGTTCACTCATGTTACAGAAATCATTGTCAAGGAATTTTTCCAGACTGGAAGATCACTACATTGATTACCCATAAATGGTCTGTAATGCTGTGTGTTATGTTTCCACATATTGGCGCCTGGCAATATGAGTATTTATGTACACAAAACATGCACTCTGCATTACAGTGGGCGTTCTAAGCGTTCATGTTAAGAAAATGTCATCAGGTTCTGAAAATAATTTGGGGCATTACTGACCTTCTGTGAAGTTCATTCACCCAATTGTAGTCTTTGCTACATCCAATTTGATGCCAGATCAATATAAGAATGACAGTTTGCCTCGATGGCTACCTCGTCACCTTCTCCTAGTTTCTTGTGATTGCAGAATTTGAAGGCCGTCTGATCAGATCAGCACTAGAAACACTTTCATTATATGGAAATTTCAGTGCGCGAACGAAAGGAAAATGTCACACTAAAGCCTGGACGAAAATGACATAGATGGGATCAGATCTATCCTTCTGTTAAGGCGCACCCGCATTGCCTTTCGTCAGTGTAAATTGGTGTTTCACGTGCAATTAACATCCTCAGAAAATACAGCTGGTAGGTGATTGTTTAAAATCAGTGAAAGGAAGGGCCACACAAATTAATAGTTACAGTAAAACCTCGACAGAATGCAAAATTGCCGGTTGAGCAATGTAAAACTGTATTTATTCACAATGTCACCAAGTGTATTTTGAGGTAGATGCTAGTCAGGCGTTCCATACCTCAAGGCCATCAATATTATTAACTGCGTGTCGCGTATCACCATAAAGTGACATGAATCCATAGCAGTATTCCTGTGTCTCATTCCTACGCAATTCTCATTAGCTCTGTGGAAGTCCTAGTTCAGTAGGCAGTAGGAAAGATGAATTGTTTAAATACCTAAGCGTTTGTCCTGTCCTAGATTTTGACGAGCAGTTCGCATTTTATCCACATAGATTTCACGAAAATAAGTTGTCATCAAAGGAGAATCGACATGCATTAGTTATTTAACTTGAGACGCGATTTGACGCAACTTTTCTGTTATCTGGGATTCCCGACTGCCATAATCTGTCATCATTATAGCGGAGTTAGTAGGCCAAAAAGAAGCTGTCGTTCACTCCCAAGGAGCCCCTCAACATACAAGCGGGACTGGACGAGTCCACTTGATCAAGCTTGCCTGTCAAATAAACATGAGGGTGTCAGAAGAACCGAAGACTTGTCAATCACCTGTCGTAGGGAGATCGAGAAAGCGGACTTGACATGCCGACCTGTCCAGTCTACTTGATTCAATCCGTTTGTGCCTGTGGGGGCCGCTTAATAGAATTAACTGTTAAAGTATGGGGAGCTTCTAGTACCAAAAAGTGAAAATAATACCGTATTCCACTCATGAGAAAAAAATGTCTAAAAAATTAATATTATTCCACTTCTACGAGGTGAACCTTTTCTTTCAAGCGAGATTATAAAATTGTTATCAGAAATTGTATTTGAGGTTCACGTTTTGTCCCAGGAATGTTCTCTCTCTTTCTCTCTCTCTCTCTCTCGCTCTCTCTCTCTCTCTCACCCCCTCCCCCTCTCCCTCCCTCTCTCTCTCTCTCTCTCTCTCTCTCTCTCTCTCTCTCTCTTCCAAAGGCTATCTCAGCCTGTGTTTATCGTAATATTAACCGTAGGATTAACTTTCATCTAAACTACTCCTTGTAGCCGTGATTATGGTTGTTACCTTGACATTCCTGGTTGTTGTTATCTCCTCCTTGGTTCCTACAAGTGTTAAATGTAATCTTACGTGTATTTAATTATATAACAGGAACTAATGCCACCCTCATACATTGTGTACGTGCGACATAAACAGCTCACTAACAACAGTTTACGAAATTCAAAGCAAGATTATCATATCTATAAACATTCTAATGCAACAATCAACAGAGATAACAACTTTCTATTTGTATATCTGTCTGTCTGTCAGACAGTCTGTCCGTCTCCCTCTCTTTCTCTGTCTTTATTTCTTTCTCCCACTCTCTCTCTCTCTCTCTCTCTCTCTCTCACCTCTCTCTCTCTCTCTCTGTCTGTCTGTCTGTCTTTCTCTGTATTTCTTTCTCCCACTCTCTCTCTCTCTCATCTCTCTCTCTCTCTCTCTCTCTCTCTCTCTCTCTCTTTTCTCATGAAAATCTAGCTAGGTCGTTATTATTATTATTATGTTGTTGTTGTTGTTGTTGCTGCTGTTTTGGGGGAAAGGAGTGAAATTTCCTAGGCATTAACATTCGATTTGTACACCAGTTTTCACATTGAGAAAAATAAGTTCCTGCATTTCCTTGTTCTAGCAGCGTCTTATTTTCCATTTGACACTGGTCAACGCTTTCAGAAATCATGAGGGCTTTATTTAAATGTCATTACCTGGTTAGTGGCGCTCCAACATGTGTACTGTACATAAAGATGGCATTGGTCTGACATCGGGTTTCGGCATTGACAGATTTAAGCATGTGTTTTTGTGTCTTCATCAAAAGGGCAAAGAAATTAGTCGTCTTTGTCATATATGGACCAGGTGGTCTAGAGGCAAGGTGTTCGCCTCTCATGTCAAGGGTCCCGGGTTCAAAACCCGGGCTGTGCAGGCATGTTGGAAATTGGGGTTTTTCTCATATTTTCGTGTCCCTGATCCTATTGGGGGGTAGGATCGAGTACCTAGTCTTCTCGGATAAGGACGAAAAAATTCGGAGGGCCCGTGTGCACGTTGCGCACGTTAAAGATACCTTGGTAGTTGGAAATCGTAAAGAGCAGGCCGAACAGGCCACTGCCCGGGCAAAATTGAAATTAAAATTAATGGATTAAAATCTATCCCTATCACACCCCCCCCCCCCGCCCACATCACCAACGAAAATTTATAATTCATTATTAAATAAATATTATATAATATAATTATAGTAAATTAAATAGTACTTTAGAATACTAGTTGTGAGTTTGTGACCTGTTGTGAGTTGTGAACTGCGCCTAACAGGCTGCGTTACAATTTGCTCGGATAGAGAGAGAGATAGAGAAAGTGAGAGAAAGAAAGAGAGAGTAAGAGAGAGATGAAAATCGAGAGAACAAGACTTTCTGTAAAGCGCCTAGAGCAAACTCGTTTGGATTAGGCGCTATATAAATGATCTTCATTATTATCGTTGTCGCGATGTGGGTTAGATGGGGAGAATTCGACTGACACTCTTTCGAGGTCCGCTCCCACAATCGACGAACACACAAAAAAAATACTTGCACTCTAAAAACTAAATAAATCAACTGCTTTGATTTTTAGCAGAACTGTAGGGCAGTTTAATTACAGGAATTAATGTAACAAATATAATTATAAATATAAATATCAATTCAAAGGCAACTGAATCTAACTAATGAAACTACAGCTTTCTATAAAGACTAACTTATTCACTCTAACTACTTGCAGGTCATATGAGTTAGATGCCAAATAGAATCCGCGCACGTGGCGACGGATATAACAGTTTAAATTCTATTAATTCAATGAGACATGTTATGATATGGACATTTCCTCTAGACACGCCATGGAGAATGCTTGTACAACCATGCGTTGTCTGGCGGTAGCTCTGAAACTGTCTTCAAAAGTAAGTAGAACGGTTCACTTTCATCATTACAAATTAGTATGAACTCTCACCATTAGGCCCTCACTGGGAGTGAGAGCGCTGGATGTAAACGCTGTGGGTTCATATCGAACCAAGTAGCTTAGGCTCTGGAGCTTTAAAACATCACGCTCCTCACAATATGGACTGCTCAACTGCGTCTCTATGTCTCTCATCTGGCTGAGGACTATCGCCGTCCACCTCGTAAATGGATTGTCTACATGTGGCCTCTATCTAAGCTCTGCACGGGTTTAAATACTAAAGCTATGTCTCGACCTTCCGTCCAGATTCATACATTTGATTGGTGCAGTCGCTTCAGTTCAGCCTGCAATATTAATTTATGCTTGTCATGGCCTTGCGCCAAAATGAAGGTCAATTTTACGGTCTAGACAAAATTTAAAATGCGAAACATTAACTACTAAAATCTTCAAACCCCGTGCTTTCTACTCTTATGCACGAATTTCCGAACGCCAACTAAGCGTCTAAATAAACTACCTTTACTCGCCCCCTTATCTATGTTAATCAAAATCACGGGGTCGAGAACTGCTCTGTCATTCCTAGCTATACATTTATTCTATCTCGCCCCTCCTTCTCTCCATCCATCAGAAAAAAGGTGTTTCAAAACAAACTGTTCACGAGAACAGCTCAAGGACAAATTACGCTGGTTATAATCAACAAGATCGTAAAAATTAACTCACTGACGTCGTGACCTAGCACGGCATTTATGATCCTAATGTGATCATGACAATCATTATATACCCAGGTCAAACTTTACCCCACGTAGGGCATAGACTTTTCGTCAAGTGGCAATTTGTCACATTTTGTGTCAGTTGAGCATCTTGGTGCATGTAAAGTGTGCTCTTCGGCCCAGCCACCGCGGATTTGAAGGAGGTTGACGGCTGAAAGACATAACATTACAGTAGACAGCCAATTAAAACATAAAGTTGCCCTCGCAGTCTATTTCAACGGCAGCTTCGCGCCACTGTTTGAGAACGACATTTCTTTTCCTGTACAGTTTGTGCTCTATGTCAGATTGTGACAATTATGGTCTTTCTTGAACAACATTATTAAGTACAATCTTCATCTTTAGCAACTGGAAACGACGGTATTGTTTTCATTAAAGTTTAAGTGAATGACATTTGTGTGAAGTGTATTTTATTATAAAGTAAGTGCGGAGATCCCATCCTGTATGCATAATTTCGCTGTAGAACTAGCGATTAAAATTATTGTCATTATTATTATTATTTTAATAGCCAGTATCAAGGGATTCCTATGGATCAGTTTGAATTTTTGGTCGCTGATGAGGTGACATCAAAAAAGTGTCTAACGCCATGTTTCAAATTCATCTTTTTTTTTTCTTTCAAATTTGACATCCCGCCTGAAACCTCCGCTATGAGACATTCGCCCACTCCGCCTTGGCGGAAAGTTGAGGCAGCTCCATTACCGTCCGTCACATGGCGGCAGCGCGGTACACAGGCGGATTCACTATTATCGACTGATCCGTCATTCACTTTTCCTTTTACCATTTTTGAAGGTGCGGCGACTCTATCGTTCATGTTTCTGTCGCACAGACCGGCGCACTATGAATGCACCTTTATTGTATCGTGGTTGAACAAGCCATCTAAGAGTAGACTCATTAATTTTAATAACAAATTCACTAACCAACCAGTGAAATAGTATGGCTAAACTCACCATTATGGATTAAATCAATCAGACAGAGCTGATTGGTCACCATACCAACTGATTACTTTCTTTGTTCAATGATTTGAGAGACTGACTGAGTGACAAGTAATTGATAGAAATGAAAGTTATGAAGAAGATTTGTGGTTGTTGTTGTTAATACTATTTATTATTGGGCGGATTTCAACAGTTTCCCTCTCCCATTTTCACATTAACACCGAAACAACCACAAATCACGTGTTCTGCCTTGCAGCCGTGAAACATTTTGCAGACTTACATTTTTGGCGTAAAGATGGTAACAATGAAAAAGATAAAAAATTAATTAAATCTGCAGTGGTAAACTGGATTGGAATTACTTACGAGAATATTACTACTTTTTATCAGCCTCTGAGGAGAAAATCTATCTAAAAATATCTTTAATCTGTTTCTATGTACTTTCCTGGTACTGTTGCTGGTAACAGTGTTAAAAACTGTCAACATAGTTTTTATGTTTGATGGTGCTATTGATATCGGTACTATCAATGACGTGAATGTATAGAGTATTGAAATAGGTATTTTCCAATGCCGGTATTTTTTTTTTTTTTGTAACCTTCTTGAATACGATGCATTTTTTTTTTAATTTGCCTTTAATTCTAGATTCAGATCCGAACAAGGACATTATTTGCATTTAGGAATTCAACATTGCAATCGACATTGTGCCAAATTTGTCTAATTGACTGGAAGACTCATGCACAAGACTATGCGATTAATTAATAGTGTCATAGTAGAATGAAAGATTCAAAAACCTGCCAAATATTACGAACTCTCACGGCTTGGGTGAACTGGATCACGACGTAAAAAAAAATAAAAAAATCATGTCTTGCATTTGACATAGAATTTCGAATAAGGCTCTACATATTTTATACGCTTGATTATCTTTCCGAGAGAAAGAGGGAAACTTGTGAGTTTGACAATATTGTCTAGTAATTGTGCACATTTCAGATTTCCCAGAGTATGATCGTTCAAAATTTTCCTGTGTCGCCGAAAGCGTCATCTAACCCAATGAAGAGCCTGGCGACGACAAAAAAATAGGTGGGTGACGAACACCGAGAGCCGTGTAATCAGTGTGGCCCGGGGTTGTAGAAGACGTCAGGAAGTTGAAGGCCGAAACATCTAATGAAAGAATCCACTCATCCTCTGAAGATCGTCATCTGCCTCGCTCCACCTGAGTTTCCTAGCACTAGATCTCATTGATATGCAATTGATTTAGACCCCCAAAACTGTAATACACTCTGCTTTGCTTTGCTTTTTTCCCCCTTGAATCTATAAGATAAGATTGACATTAAGTTCTTTCAAATAAACTGGAGGTTTGGACGACCTTCCACTCTTTAGGTAAGATTAAGACAGTACATCTAGGAATCTTAAAGACAAACAATGGTGTTTAGTCTTCCAGAAGGGAATTTATTTGCAAGTGAGAGGGTGAATGATTATTGCTTCTTGGTGGACGTGGATGAAAACTTCAGAAACGTAATGGTGACAACATGACATGTAAATTCCTGAAGAGTACAATCATGCTCATCCAGTCAGTCAGCAATATGGTATTCTTATTTTGGATGTGTCCGATGTTGTAGCCCTGATATATTTATATTAGTATAGTTTTCTTTTAATCCCATTTGGAAAATTTGCATTAGTGTTATTGCAGCCCAGTTACAACTGGAGCCAACATGTCGTCGCCACAGCGCAGCGCCTTTCTGCTATTTCCTGTGACTGATGATACATCACGTTACACCAAACTCTGTGCTGGTCAGAGTGATCATCAAAATTGTTTAATAATCATTTTGTTGATTTTGGTAGGATCCACAACTGCAATAAATACGTGAACATCACATTCTATCGGTAAATATCCTCACGCAGGGATATTCATTCCAGTGAAGTTATGAAAGACAACGTGTCCAGAAAACACCCTCAGAGATACTTCCGCTGATGGTCCAGCTATTCAGTCTGTACGTTGATGGTTCACTTTTTGTTGGGCTTGGTAAGTATGGTTGGGATAAAACAGAGATAGGCTAAAAGAAACATGACAGCTCAAATGTTGGTGATAGATTGACACTATCTTATTAGAGTATTAGAGCCTTATCTACTTGAGCCATCTGTCCCCTCAGAAGTTTATGAAACTGGGGGTGTAAAATGACGTTGGAAACGGACTAGAACAGTTATAAAACTATTTCTGTAGGACTTGTCTTCACCTACCTTTTGATATTTGCCAAAAAATATTCTTTGTGTCATTCAAAATAGTTTAAATTTTACTTTATCCCTTAACACAGTATTTTCTTATTACTTGATGCTGCCGTGATGTAGCTATCTATCCATCTGCCTGCCTGTCTTTGTGGCTGCTTACAAGTTTGTCTGACCCCAATCTCGCTGACTGGAATGGGGAACACATTGAAGAATTTCTGAAGTGTGATAGCACAGATGCCGATTAAGCGGCGCATAACAAACGCCTCCTCCAACCCTGAAGCAAAATCTTATAGGTGTTTGAGAATTTCTTGGACATGGAGACATAGATGACAAAATTGATGGAGGAGTTGACAACGTACAGAAAGTCACCACATATATCACTAAAGTGAAACATGTTCGTAAATCTTGCTCCATTGCGAGAGAGTTTCGGTTCCACATAAAAAAGAATGTTAAATGCCAAACCCGGAATGCCTATGACTAAGTACACTAACGAAACTACCATCAGCATTTTCGCGATTTTACTGTCAAATGTCGTCGACTTTGATGCTGATGAGGTCATGGTGGCTCGTTTCTGCCCAGCTGTGAAAAGCTTGTGGGTAATGGTCAATGAGGTCATAATTATAACCAACGAACAGATTAGTCCTCTTGCCAGGTATATGTAAACACTGAAGGTTGACAACACTTCGAAATTGTTCAGGAGAAGATCTGAAAATTTGGATTCGGCAACCCATCTTTGAGATTTAGCGTCCAAAACCCATACTAATTCATACGCACCGAAATATACTCCAATAATTCCCATCACATATACGTAGATGAACACAATGCATGTCCAGGTGACCTTAGGAGTAAATATTCTGGCGATCTTGAATGGGAAATATACTGCGATTGTTCTTTCAATCGATATCAAAACAATATGCCATGATGATACATAGCCGAAATAGCTACCAAAAAGGGTCACATAGACCGCTTGATAGGAATCGTATGTTTTGGCAAGTATCGGATCAAACCTGGAGATAATACAAGATACGCGCCTGAGGGGTATGAAGACGACATACGCCAGATCCGCCACAGACAGCGACACCAGAATGATGTTGGTGCTGTCTTGCAAACCTTGATGATGAAGGATGAGAATGCTGAAGACGTTACCCACCATACCGAAAACTGCTACTATGTGTAAAATCGCACAGTTAATGACAATATCAGTAACAGATAACAATTGATCACTTATGATTTCACTGAAGTCCTGCGGCATTGAGATATTCATTGTTCTGTTTGGCCACGGCGATCACTATTGTTGTTGATGTTCTGAAAACCCCATCCGATCCTGGTCTTTCATACAGCAGGTTTTGGGATGAAAGAAAATGTTTACCGTGTTTATCAGTATCTAAACACCTTAGAAAAGCAAATGTTGCTTTTTCGCTTTAATCAAAGAATCTGGTAACATAGTCTCACATTAAGCAGCTATGTTCCCATGTTTCTTGGCCGTCACAATCAAAATAGATCAGAATTTCTACGGAAAACTTATAAAATACTGATTTACAAGAATGTTGAATTCACTTAAACAAAACCAGCATGGTGATGTCAGATAAATGTGTTTTGAATTTTGCCACCACTAACATTGGCCTCCATCCATCTAACCACTGAAACACAATCACTATTTCCAGTCTTATCCTATCAGTGGTATTTTCTTCAAAGAATCCAAGATGAAGGTAATATACACCCATGACTGAGTACCCTGTTTGTTTGTGTTTCTTCTTTGCTTGTTTATGCCGTATTCATTGACTGGCCCTAACTCTAATTTCAATTGTGGATCATCATAATCATTTGTGTTTCATCTCCTTTCGCATTGATCGTCAAAAGGTAAATCCAACTTCCGTCCATCCCTTGGTTATCAGGGCTGAGATAGTTACTAGTTTTTATTAGTTAATATCACTGGACATTGAAACAAATAGGACCATTTTCTTTCTTCATAGTTACTCTAATTTCTGTTGAGTACTCGACGCGAAAACCAACATCAGTTAATCAATTGATGTACTTAATAACTGATCGTAGATCTCTGCCGTTCATCCTTACACGAGTGGGTCGAAAATTTGCGAATACGTTGTACGATGATTTGAATATCCAGCTTTTAGAACAAATCAAGTATCAATTTGGTTTAAAGTGGGCGGTATCCCAGGACAGTCAAGCAAGCAACAGCATGCGTTTTCTTTTTAGAACTACTGTTGTTTGGTTATCTCCACCTCTGTTCAGTACTTGATATAAAAAGCAATATCAGACAGTGGTTCTGTATACATTGTAAATATACCGCAGTGTAGGATCTGAAATTTCCAGACACCTCGCTTGCTACTCGAATTTTTAACTTTCATAATATGATTCGCCCCTTTCACAAATTATGTGTTGTACAATCTATTAGAATGTGTCTTTGTTGACATTACTGGGTAAGTGTGATTGTATTGTACTCTACGTAGATTTTAAGTTGCTGATTTTATCAACGAAAAAGAAATGTAAAAATTACAGTGATGAATTTATCATCCATGATGATCACTGTTTACAACATTGTCTTATGATATTTGCAATACTTCACTCTCATCATTAACCATAACTGTGTGCTCTAATTACGGAAATCATATTTGGCTGGCGAACTTTCCCGAACTGGATATTATCATATCGATTTTCCTGGTAAGAAATGGTTCCTGTTTAAGTTTTGAAAGATTGAAACCCAGCTATTATTGTAGATCTTTCTGTGTTTGCACTGGCTTCAATCTGGACACACCAAATATTACAGAGGGCAATTTCTCTCAAAAGATGAAATTAAATTCCTAAATTTGCCCAGGAACACAAGTATGTTCCGTAATGCTTGTTGAACCCAAAATGAAGTATTCAATTGTCATCCAATTTGATAGTAAAGCAAGAGGCGGAATTTTCCAGGTTTGCTACGTTATCATGTTCTCATAATTCTCTATGATTGAAGAAATTGAAGGCACCAGAATAGGCTGCTGGATTAAACTGTCTAAGAATGAACGGGCAATGGCACATGGACATCTCAAAGACAATGGGTTAATTTCACCAGTAGAGACACCCCCTGCTTATGACCGTCGTGTACTGCATTTATCAGTCAAAAATGATGATTTGCTTGCCATTAGCGACATAAGAGAACAAAGAGAGTCAGTAATTATTTCCAAACGAATGGAAGGAAAAGACACACAAAATAATTATATTACATTAAACTTGAGACAAACTTCTATTTCTATGACGTTGATCATCATCTTGATTATATTATACAAAACTGACAGTCCAACACCAGAAGGCTTGGTTTATTTACGATGTCACCAGTTGTATCCGTACCTGGATAGAGTTTTGAACTGCAGTAGTACGCACATATAACACTAGTATCGTGTAAATTTGGGCACTGTGACAAGTGCTTTGATGTATAGAGTTGCCGATCGACTTCTTTTGGCATGAGACAATTAACCCACTTCTCTATCTGGTCATACACTGCTGACAATCATGGTCACGTAACAAAAACGTTCATTACCCGAAAATGATTGGTTGGCTGTCTTTACCCCTCAGCTAGTGATAAATAAATTATATCAGATTGAATTTTTTTGTTGATGTTGTTGTTGTTTTTACATTACGAAGTTCTAGTAAGAGGCAGCTAAGGTCTGTTCTTTGTTTTTCAATACTGTACTTTACTCTCATTCCTATCTTATCATCTTATCATTCATAAAAAAAATCATTTTAAAGTGGGGAAAAAATTCAATGTGGTGCACTTTTCGCCTTTTTTTTTTTCTCAACGCTCCAGCCTAAATGAAACTTTAAAAAATTATAACACTAATTTTCTCAAGTGTCAGTTAATCTAAGCCAATCGTTTTTGTATCGACCTATTGTGCGTATTCAAGTTTCAGACAATTTTTAACAAAAATTGTAAAAAAAATGTAAAATACTATGATCTTTTTTTGTGTTCTCTTTGTTAAGCCCACCGCACGGGGAGACTGTATTTGACAGTCGTTCAATGGTGCATTGTGCCCTGCCGTACATGAGGTCTGATGCAAAAATTTTAGATTATTATGGAAAATTGCCTAGGTCAGAGAGAGAAAGGTGGGAAAACCGTCCCGGGTAATGCCGGGTACCTCATCCAGACATTATAAAAAGAATATTGCCGGTAGTTTCATTATGGTGCAATTTCCTCCAGCCACCCCCCCCCCCCGTTTTTTAAATGAAAATACCAATCGAATAAATTACGTTTAAAATTTCCTCAACTTTCAACTAATCTTACCCAATCCCTTTTGTATCGACCTGTTGTGTTTATTCAACTTTCGGGCATTATTTTTTTTTTTTTAGGTTTGAAAATGTAAAATACAATTATCCCTTTTTGTGCTCCTTTTCATAAGTTTCCCGCGCGAAGAGGCTGACTTGGGCAGGCGTTCATTTGGTGCGTAATTTGGGAAATTGTCAAGATCAGAGAGAGGGACACACAAGATTGGGAACATTAGTTTGTCACAGGTAATATCGGGTAAAAGTTATTCATCTTATAAAATAACACACACAAAAATAATAGTGGAGAGAGTGATTCATTGTGGTGCAATTCTCGCCATTGTTTTAGTTCGGTGCTAAACCTTTTAAAAAAATATAAGATAATTTTTTTTTCAAGTGTCAACTTATCTTAACCATTCTCTTTTGTGTCTACCTATTGTGTTCATTCAAATTTCAGACATTTTTTTTTTAAGTTGTGAAAATGTAAAATGCAACGATTTCTGTTTTGGCTCCCCGTAATAAGCCCACTGCACGGGAAACTATATTTAATAAGCGTTGAATTCCGTGCGCACAATTTCCCTACCAGGAAATAAAGGCGTGGTGCCTTGGCGCGCATAAGATCTGTAGTAAGACTAGAATATCATGGTCAAAATTGGGCAAAAAGAAAAGGTTGTATGTTGCGAAGCCCCGCGTGAGAAATAAAACCCAAACAATACAAAGCAAACTAAAGAGAAGACATTTGCGCACAATTTCCCTACCAGGAAATAAAGGCGTGGTGCCTTGGCGCGCATAAGATCTGTAGTAAGACTAGAATATCATGGTCAAAATTGGGCAAAAAGAAAAGGTTGTATGTTGCGAAGCCCCGCGTGAGAAATAAAACCCAAACAATACAAAGCAAACTAAAGAGAAGACACCAGTTTTTCTGTGGTTTTTTATGATATTTCGTAGAATATTATGGGAAGCTATCTAGACCAGAAAGAGAGAGAGATTGTTGCGCAGGTTTATCCTGGGTAATGCCGGGTACCTCACCTAGGTCTCCATAAATTCAGAGTCCATAGCTGCGTTCCTGTGCCTCATTATCTACGCAAATTATCTCATTATTTCTGTGCGACAGAATGACTCACTATACCATGGGAAATATGAATGTTTTTCTGGGTCTTTGTCCTATCCGGGACCAGACCTTGATAAACAGTATTTTTTCTTGGGCTGATTTTACGAAAATACACTATCGTCAGTCGAGAATCGGCTTGCAACGGTTGGTCAGTTTGAAACTCCACGCAATAATGTAAATTGACACCATTTTTGTTGGACCTGAGATTATTGACTTATGTCTGTCATTGTTACCACCGAATGACTGGGGGATAAAAAAAATCTTGCAAAATAGCGTTGGGAAATTCGAACAAAGCAAGTGGCAAAAAAATCGGACAGAGATAGCAAAATGATAAGTAAATTATAATTCGGGCAAAAAGAAAGTAAAATGGTAAACAAATTAAAGATGATGCAAAATTTCGGGCAAATCAACCCCTCTGCCCCCCTTGACAAAAGAGCCCCCAAAATGCCTATGGCATAATTTATGACCTATTTTGCCTCAGGAACAGTCATTTTGGAACTCATTTTTATATTGTTTTCGGCAGGAATGCTGAATTCCATCCCTAATCTTGTTTGATCATTTCATCCAAAGGCTAACCTTTCAGCTAAACTACTCGATATAGCCTGTGATCATGGTCCTTGTCGCGACGTGCCAAATCTTTTTTTTTTTCCTCCCTCTGTCCATTTGACATTTAGACTAAGTTGACGTGCACTAGAGTTATGGTGAAACTTGCTGAAATGTGCTGCCTGTTTTGCAGTTTACAGATGTGATACAGTCGTGTTCAACACACTTGTTATAATTCATTACAGATGCAAGTCACATTTCATAACATTTCTGTTTAACTTCTTGAGGAGTGGAAGACACATGATGTCATTCTCAGCCGATGAATCAGAGAGTGAGTTGCAGTCTTTACTTACTATAGTTGCTGACTCTTAATGAACTGCGAAGGCTTTGTCGATGATTCAGATAATCTGTTGCCATATAAAGAGGTCTAATTCTGGTGCCACGAAATGTACACTGTACACAACTCATTGAGTTCAGCTTTCTTCATACAAACAGGACAAGATATTATTATATATATTACACAGGCATGTTTGTTTTTTTTGCAATTGTTTTCATAACAGTACTCACTCACTGACAGAGTTGTCTTGCAAATATGTCAAATTCATGCCTATAGAAGTCATGTAAGTGATATGATGAGCCTTTGCCAGAAGATTATACCCCCAAGAAAATCAACACTGCAAAATTTTGAATTAACCCGTTCTAACCCTGCTTGGATCCTCTCATACATACCGAAAATACCCTCATGTAGTGATAAATTATGGTGTTCCCATTAAGAAGCTGTTTCTAACTTTGGGATTTGTTCACCTGAGATTGAAATTGAATGCACTCATAATTGTGAAAACATTTGCAGACACAATTCAACTTAGATAATGATAATTTGAAATTATTCTAATTCGGGCAGAAAATAGGCAAGTGCCATTCATATGTGTGGTGAGGGAAGAGATTTATCAATTAAATTATTTTAAATTTTGCTTGAATGGAAAAAGGTTCAAAGTGTTTTGTTTGGTTTTTCTCTAACTGACAATGTAAAATAATCGAACAAGATAATAATAACTACTCGTCGCCTCAGAATAACAAGGTCTTATCCCCACGTTTTGGCTAAACTGAGTTAAATACAACACACCACTTATTTGGTTCTTCTCTAAAATTTGTCAAAGTATATGGCAGATTAGGTGTGTAATTTGTAAGTATTTCTAAAAGGAAAAGAAAAATTATTTGCGCTGAACAACTTTGATCACTTGAAACTTCAATCATCGAGTTCTCAGAAGTTGACGGAAGGGAGAACCTTGTCATTCTAACTGGACTCACTGCTGGCTCTGGATCAGAATTTATTTGAAGTCTTCTGTATAAAATTGAAAAATGCCTGTTACTCCTAATCACGATGACAACGAAGGCCTGGCCCTCACAACTGTAACAACACAACAGTTCTCTTAAAAAAAAAAAAAAACCTATTCCACTATATTACATGTAACTACAAAGTTAACAGTCAATATTACAAATCAGATCAATTAGTCAAATTTTCATCAAACTCCCATTTAAGAATCATCAGTGTCCTTGTTATCAAACTATTGAGCTGTAATAACAATATCTTCTACAGTGGATCAAATGCCTAAAATAGTTCAAGGTGGAAAAAAAAAATAGTACGGATAGTATTGCGGCAAAATAAAGACAAACACCTTTTAGGATCTTTGAAAAACCAGCTGAGACTTTATGCTCAGAATTTGCTAACATGTAGAATTTTAATAACTAGACATAAATTTGCATGCATATAGAAAATCTCTGAAAAATGGATTAGTTGAAACTATAATGTATCTTTAACATTGAACGAAAACACCTTTGTGTATTTAAATATATTGGTTTAGATCCGCCTGGAATATTTGCTCTGCTGCTTGACCAAAGTGGTACTTCAATCAGTTTATCACCATAAAGTAGACATATTCATATTTGACATAGATTTATACAGTATCATATCTAATTATTTTACACGACAATCAAGACGGCACTGTCAGAGTTGTGACACAAACTTAACGGTGACCTAGCCCCAAATCATTCATAAGCCTACAAGTAGACAAGCAAATTCGCCAACTTGTGGGGGATCCCTTGCTTCGGTGCTTCCTGAGTCGAACAAATCAGACGTACAGATCGAAGGCATACATTGATGAATGGACTGTCGGGCAATTTCTGCCCAAATGTTTAGCAGGCGTACACCAAAAAGAAAAAAAAAACACTCATATTATAAAAACCACAGAAAAAGTGTGGGGTCGCAACACCGCTATAGGGAAAATCAAAATGTGCATACAACCTTTTCTTTTGGCAACAAAACACCCAGTTCATTTCACCACTCTGCACTTGAACCCTGATCCAGGAGGTCCAGTTTGGGTATTTTGAGTTATTGATACTCAAAGATTTCTTTTTTTCCAGTTTTGACACCAGCTTCATCGGTAGCCTATGTGGGAATATTTCATTAAGTTATTACTTATAAGACAGGCATTATACTCAAAGCTTGCCATCCTACACCAAAGATAACATTTCCATGAGCCTCTTTTTACTTTGGACCCTTTTTCTCGGAGCTGCGTCAAAAAAAAAAAATTGGGGAAAGAAGGAGAGTTTAAAATCAACCCAAATTTGGTCACCTTGCTTTTGCGTTGATCTGGTCTGGATCTCGTCGTCGGTGAAATAAACAATTCGCCTGTCAACTGTTGTTTGTTTGTTTTTTCACCGGCGGCAGCACAATATGGCTTTCTTATCAGTTTTCACCTCCTTTTTCGTTAACAAAACTTATTCTTCAAATCAAAGAACCCTGGACGTAGCATTTACAATATCCCCACCTTACTTCTCAAACATCTGTAGATCTAGAACTTCTGTCCTTGCACCTGAGTGTTCCAGCCGTTCCCGCATAAGTAGCGTTTGGTGGTCCCACTGCTTTAGTCTTGACGCTTCAATGGCTGATTTCCATACCGGTCAATGCCAAATAAATTGCGGGTTGGGGGGGGGGGGGTAAACAGATCTCTACAAGGCCCCGACTTTAGGAGCGGTCGTGTGCCGGGGTCTCAGAGTCCCCCTGGCGAGTTAGACCCTATAAGAAGGTTTTTGGGATGTTGTTTTTTTTATAATAAGCGCACGGCTCGGTGATTTTCTGTTGAGAATTTTGATTAAGGGCACGTGACTTTAATAGGTATCTAATCACATGACTTGGTTCGGAATCGAATAAGTCAAAGCGTCAGCATGGCGAACTGAAACAGTGGACAACCAAACGTAAATAATGCCCTTTCTCTTCCTCAATGCCAATTCTCACAAACTCAGTATCAAATGAATACTCGTCCACAAGATTTCTTACTCTGCCCCCGCTGCCCTAAACAACAGTTAACTTTTTTCTTTTTTTTTTTTACTTTCAGGCGGCATTAACAACTGACGAATATTGTGTTGCTTTGCTGCCATTTTTCATCAAGAGTGGGTTGGTTTCTGGAAAGAGCCAATGAGAGAGCGGCATGCTTATGGGCTTCAGTAAATAGCAAGGAGAGAGTGGTATGCTCAGGGACATTTCCAGTAAATAAACATGATATACATTATCTACAATTTTTGTATTGTATCGGGCGCTCTGTTTCTGCAAGATTTGATGTCGTTTTAAGATTTCCAGTGTAGAGATTAAGACTTACAGACTGATATACGGTTTGCCAGTTAATGTCGTGGAAATAATGTTTATTCCTACCTACTAGTATCGCTGTCACGGGTGGAATTCTGCCCCATGTGTTATTAACCCCGTGTTGACGCTAGTTCTTGTTGTTAGGAGTTAGATTCAATGGTTCTTGGCCATTGAGGCGTGCAAAGTGTTGAGACAACACTTCCGCACATGCGCGAGAACACAACGACAGGAAGGTTTGCTGGCCTATAAAAGACACTAACTGGCACGCAGAACGACCCTCTGCGTGGTCTAGAGGCAAGGTGCTCGCCTCTTATGCCAAGGGTCCCGGGTTCTAAACCCGGGCAGTGCGGGCATGTTGGAAAATGGATTTTTCTCATATTTTCAGGTCCCTGGTCCTATTGGGGGGTAGGATCGAGTAGTTCTTGGAAATTGGATTTTTCTCATATTTTCAAGTCCCTGGTCCCATTGGGGGGTAGGATCGAGTACCTAGTCTTCTCCGATAAGGACGAAAAAATTCGGAGGGCCCGTGTGCACGTTGCGCACGTTAAAGATACCTTGGCAGTTGGAAATCGCAAAGAGCAGGCCGAAAGGCCGCTGCCCGGGCAAAATTGAAATTAATAGATTAAAATTTATCCATATCATCTTCCCCCCCCCCCCCCCCGCCAGAACAAGAAATAATAAAACAAGTAAAGTGAGGTGTAAATGCCAAGGGCAGCGAACCTCCTAAAATAAAGACCTCAAATAGCAGAACGACCCTCCGAAAATAAAGACCTCAACTCGCGGACCCCAATCTCAAGTGAAATAGTATCCACTCACGGAGAGACTCGGCACGCCTCCGCCTAAGGGTAGCCACATAAGGCCACCGAATTCGGTCACCGGGCCACTAGGCGCTTTAGGTGAGAAGAATTGCACTATATAATTTCAACAACTGCACACAGAGCCCACCTAGATTCGGTCCGTTTATGTAGTGCAATTCTTCTCACCTAAAGCGCCTAGAGGCTCGGTGACAGAATTCGGTGGCCTCTATGTTTGTACCGTAAGAGATGGATCAGAGCAGAAGACAGAAAGTCATTGCTTGTAATACGTACTGACGACGGACTAGGAAGTTGGAGCTTGCAGCCCATGTCATACTTAAAAAAAGAAAGTTCCACACGCGCCATTGCCTGCCGTCCACCTTTTGGTCCACGTTTAATTGTCATGTAAAACACTGGTCATTTTTATCATTGGTTTTCCCTTTCACCCTGGTGCTAGCTGACATCAAAATGAATTAAAATAATGGGGCTGGCGTAGTGAAATTTTGATAGTTATCTCTGAACATTCAAACTGGTAACATCATTGTGTTTTCTTTGTAGTACATCTTCCGACATCTGTTCAGTTCTCGACTTGAAAACGACATCATTCATGTGCACTTTATAAAAATGTTTATACTAAGTATAAACGGTTGCTCTTGCATGCTGTATTGAATGTCCAACCGTTATAACATTTCTATTTATAAAATATCTGATGTTTGAAATTATGTGTGCTGCATAATTCATTAGATTATGCGTTAACCAGTTAATTTCATCGTCAAAACAAGTCTTCACAAATAAATTGTAAGGACGTAGTGATCAATTATATTATCACTATATCCCATGCTATTCATAGTTTGCTGCAGTGATTCTCTTTCTTGGCAAAACAGAGGCGTTCCCTCCTATTACGGAAATTGTAGTTTGTTAAAGAATGTTCCAGGATGAGAGATCATTACATTGCTTGCCTACGTCAGTAATACTCCTTTGTTCAACAGATCAACGTCCGGCCATATGGGTCGTACTGTTCATTACACATGCACTCTATGCATAGACTAATTAATATCACCGTAGGCAATGTAACAACAGATCACCTATTAAGGATGTGGGTTTAATTTAAAAACCTGTCATCAAGTTCTGAACATTGTTCGGGACGATCTTCACATTCCACGACGTTCATTCATCCAAATGCAGGATTTGCCATCCAATTTGATACTAAATCAATACAGAATGACAGTCTTTCTTGATTGCGACCTCGTCACCTTCTCCTCTTTTCTTACTGAAACTGAGAGATGTCAAATAGCTCAGCACTAGAAACATGTTCATTATCTGAGAAATTTCAGTGCTCGAAAGGAAAATGTCACGTTAGCATCTTGAAGAAAATGACCTGGTTAAGATCCAATACACCCTTTTTACGAGAAGCATCCGCACTACCCATGAAGTTTCCATACAATTATCATCGCCCGCGAGTACACTGTGTGACTGTTTTATAATGAATGAAAGGAAAGGACTAACAAAATAATAGTTGGTTAAAATTGCGGCAAATTTCCTTTTCTTTGAATGCGATCGCCTCCAAACATAAGCCTAATTAAATACGCGACTGCCTGTTGAGGAATGCAAAGGCTGTATTTAGTTACAGCCACGGTGTCAACCGGTGTACTTTGAGCCAAATGCTAGACAGACATTGCTGGCCTGTTGGCTATCAATGTTATTATCTGCATTTAATTTTTTCTCCATAAATGGAGAGGAATCCACAAATACGTTCCTGTGTCTCTCCCCTCTTCCTTTTAGTCCACAAGCAAAATTTCATCTTACAATCGGGTAGGCCATAGAGCAAGATCGTCGCCATGTCAGAGCAATTAACAGCAACCGAAGTAGCCGCAACAAAACAGGACATGAATCCATCATCTGCGAAGGACTTAAGTGATCTCGTCAGTGACGAGTTATTATCAGTCACAGAGACCATCCTCAGTTGTGTGATTTTACAAATAGTGGCAGTTTTCGGCGTCGTGGGTAACGTCTTGAACATTCTAATCCTCAGACATCAATGTGTCCGAGACAGTATCAACATCATTCTGATGTCTCTGTCCGTGGTAGATCTTGCTTCTGACATCGCCACACCCATCAGACGTTTCACCTGCATTTTTGCCAAATTTAACCCGATACTTGCCAAAACATATGATTCCTATCAAACGGTATATGTGGCCTTTCTTCTCAGATATTTTGGATACGTATCATCAACTCACATTGTTTTGATATCAATTGAAAGAACAATTGCGGTGTGTTTCCCTCTAAAGATTATCGGAATATTTACACCTAGAGTTACATCGGCATGCGTTGTGTTGATCTATTTATTTTGGATAACAATGTTCGGATTATCTGTACGCTCCTATACATTGGTGTGGACCTTTCACTCCGAATCTGGGAGATTGGTAGCTGAAAGCAGAGTATCAGATTTCGTCCTAAAAAATTCTTATGCTTTTTTTACAATAAACTTTTTGCGAAGCATGATACGTGGGCCAGTCTTTAGCCTTGTCATTATTGCGTCGTCGCTGGCTATTGGGTACAAGCTGATTACGGCTAGACAGAAACGAGCTGCCGTGACCTCTCCAAACTCAAAACCCACGACATTTGACAGTAAAATCGTGAAAATGTTGATGGTTGTTTCTTTAACGTACCTGGCAATAGTCATGCCAAGTTTGATCTTTAACGTTCTTTTCCAAGTGCAACCAAGATTGGCATACAGTGGAGAAAAGGTTACTAACATGATTATTCTAATGGACATATATAACGACTTCCTGTCCGTTGACAACGCCTCCATCAATTATTTCTTGATTTATGTCTCCGTGTCTAGGAAATTCTCAAACACATACAAGATTTTAATTCGAGGATGGAAAAAGCGCTTCTTGTGTGGAGCATAGGGGAAGTCAGCATTTGGAACTGTCGTGATTTAGTTAAATGTACACTACCATGTTGTGTCCATCGACTCGAGCACACAGCCTGGCAAGTTGGTATATAGACAAACAGGTCAATAGGTTGATTGTTGGTTAGACAGAATAATGGGTAAGACAGACAGACTCAGGAAATAGAATTGAAACATATTGCACTACAATCTTAATCTCAGGTGACCAACAGTCTGCACATTTCATGTCCATCCCTCGTATTCACCATTCACCTAACATGACCAAATTTTAAGGAGCAACTAGCAGTTAATAACTGACCGGGGGGGGGGGGGGGGAGGGTGATTTGGTGAGTGTAAACAAATGCAATAATTTAATTTTTACAAACACTGCGATGAGGACTAATGTAGCTTCGACACTGCTCTCTCTCTCTCTCTCTCTCTCTCCCTCTCTCTCTCTCTCTCTCTCTCTCTCTCTCTCTCTCTCTCTCTCTCTCTCTCTCCCTCTCTCTCTCTCTCTCTCTCTCTCACTCACTCACTCACTCTCTTTTTCTCTCTCTCACTCACTATCTGTCTCTCTATCTCACTCACTCTCTTTCTCTCTATCTATCTGTCTGTCTCTCTCTCTCTCTTTTTTTTTTTTTATTTCGTTCGCGCTCTCAGCGTGCATGGTTATTTATGAACATGTTACTTAGCAAGTTTTTGGATGGGTGTATCTTTTGTGCACACATTTTTTGTTGGTTTTCTATTTTTGGAGTGCAAATTCCTAGGGGCATCAACATTCGTTTGACACCACTTCTTTCGCCTAGAAAACTGCGTTCCTGCAGAGTTTTTGTGTTGTTGTTGTTGTTGTTTTCACACGCCTAGTTAGTGCGTGCTCAGAAAAGCAAAGCGCGAGTGAAAGAAAGAAGAAAGACAAACGATCAAGATGGGGCTCTAACCTGCGATTTCTGCTACGGCAGCAACCGCCTTGCCAAGAAGAAAACAGGTCGTTTAACAGTTCGGTCACTCTGTCTCTCAAAAAAGCGACGGTCGCAGCCGAACTATCAATCGGTGTCTCTTAGGGTAGCCACACAAAGGCCACCGAATTCGGTCACCGAGCCACTAGGCGCTTTAGGTGAGAAGAATTGCACTATATAATTTCAATAACTGCACATAGAGCCCACCTAGATTCGGTCCGTTTATATAGTGCAATTCTTCTCACCTAAAGCGCCTAGTGGCTCGGTGACCGAATCCGGTGGCCTTTGTGTGGCTACCCTTACTGACTTGCGTATTCGTTCACGCATCACTCCTCCCTTGCCTTATACTGTCTTTTCCCCCTCCTGCCACAGGACAAATCAAACCTTCATTTTTCCTTTCACTTCCGCTTTCGCTTTTCTGAGCACTGACAAAGCATTACATAATGATTCTTCAATGGATGGTTTTTTAGGTCTTGGCATTTTCACCTCACTTTTCTTCGTTTTGTTTTGTTTTTATTTTTCTTGTTATTACGTTTGTGTGCTTTTCTGATGTTTTTTTTTTTCATTTGGTACCGTACCAGGGGGGAGAAAGAGAGGTAGACAGAGAAAGAGATGGGAAGACAACATCAAAGAGTGGACAGGCTTGACCTTCGCTGACTCACAGCGAGCTACGGATGACAGAGACCGATGGAGGAGAATCGTCCGAAAATCATCAGTGGTGACTGAACAACCCCAGCCCGGGGGTTAAGAGATCGGAAAGGAACGGAACGGAACACCTTCAATTCACCTCATATTTTCTCTGAATCATTATCTTAGACCTCTGCCCCCCCCCCCCCCTGCTTTTGCTTACTTTTATTAAATTTTGCACACCAGGGGTGGCTGAACATTAACAATAACAACAACACCGCGACAAAAACAACAATGATAATGTAATAATAATCATTAAGTTTATAGTGCTTCATCCCGTAATACAAACTCAAAGTGTTTCACTGTCATTCCGTACCACCCACAACCAATTCACAAATACAAAAACATACTAAAACATGTGACAACGGTCAGAATTAGGTACTTGCATTCCATCAAAATAATAATTATGCGTGTTTCAAGATGTTCCCTGAACAATTCAGCATTTTGTACATCTCTCAAGTTGTGAGGCAGCAAATTCCACGTCCTCGGGCCATAAAAAGACAGTGATTGTTCACAGCGTTATTTGTCGATGATGTCACCAGCTGTAATTTCAACTCAATTTTTGACAAATGTATTATACTTTAACTCTCAGGACTATGGTGGTGCGAAACAGGATGACGATCTCCAGAGGAAGAGTGGATTCTTAACTTCCTGCCATCTTCCAGAACCCCGGCCACACCGAGGTCATGACTCACAATGTTCATTACTCACCCTTTTTTTTTCTCCCTACGCCAGGCATTTTTTATCTACCCATCCGTAAATAAGGGGGAAACGTTGGTCTACAGGTAATGTGCTCGAGTCTCATGCCGCTGCCCTTGCAAAAATTAAAAAAAAAAAAAAAAGCACACAAACATATTGACAAGAAAAACAGACAAAATAAAGAAAAGTGAGGTGAAAATGCCAAGGGCAGCGAACCTCCTTAAGATAAAGACCTAAAAAAAACATCCATATGTAGAGAAAAGAAAATGTAGTGTTATCTGGTAGATGGGGTCAAGAAATTTGTAAGGTAATGTGTCATTCGTCCCGGTTAGGGATGAGGGTAGAACAATTTGTTCATGTCTAACACCAGTTTAACCCTACCTTCCCTGAAAATAGCTAAGTTGCCTCAAATCACAAATGTCCAAGCTTTATTGAGGCACAGTGATTTGTACAAGGCGGATCTAAGCCAAGTGACCATGAGAACAGCCCCATGAAGTCAAGAAGTAGAGGAATGGGAGTAAGAAGGGAAACAGATAGGTGAAGAAATGACAGGATGTGTTACATTATTGATTTTTGTTGTTGTTGTTGTTGTTTGTTGTTGTTTGTTTTGCAGTGTTTCAATAATCAGTGTATAATTTTAATCGGAAAGGGGGGGGGGTGGGAATCATATTAAGCCCGGCACGGCAAAGTCAGCTGCTGGCAAACAAGAAGTGGACACCATAATTTCCTACATTGTCTCAGGAAATCCTGGAACACCCTATGATACTAAGTCCGGTCAGACACAATCAACCTTTGCCACTATTTCTTGGTTGTACATTTTGTTGGCAGCGACCTGGCTGTGACGTTCCGGGCTCAGTATGAAACCTCTTGTATGTTCTATGTCCATCTTCTGACCAAGTGGAGATCTTTTATGTAGAAGAGGTATAACAAAATGCATACTTTAACACTTGTTTATCCTTATAATAATACCAACGCCGCGAAATATATAACGTCGAATTTCTCAGTTGTGGAAAAAGTGGGCAAGAACTAAGGTCAGGCCTTCCTTTTAATACAGAATGATGTGAAATGCATTTTCTAACATGATTTTCATGCCTTTGTATTTTCATCACTGAAATTCATTGCCTTGTGAGGTTTGCATGGGATTGACACCTGAAAAGTAGTCTTTGAGACAAAATTATCAGTTTTTTATTTTTGTTATTTTCAAGTATTTTCTTGCGTTTCCAGAATTCCCGAATATATTGCCATTTCCACTCACTTCATAGTATATTAAAGACAAACAATCACATCAAACATCTATCAATTCATATTGATAGAAACAATTTGAAATAGAAATTGACATTTGATAGACTGTATTTAATTCACTTTTTGAAATCCATCATTTTATTACATTTAAAACCTGATGTGTTTTATTTTTTCATACCCGAAATAAAATGAATTCACATTTATTTATTTACTATCAGAACAGTTACTGATTTCTTGATATTATTTTCAACTTTGTTGCACTCTCTGTTTCTTGGTGTAGATGAGAAAGATTTGAAATCTATTTTAGCTTTTTCTCTACAAAGAACGGGATGTCGAAAAAATCAATATATTTTATGAGCTTAAATTTTCCACAGGTACGTGTTTCATGGAGTGTGATCCAACAGTATTTCCCTTTCTTCATTGTATATAATAATGTTTTCATAGTGTTCATTATAAATCTAATTGGACATTACTTGCCGCCATATTCTCGTAAAAATTATCAATCTATGCATTGGTTGTTTCATCTATCTATCTATCTTTCTATCTATCTATCTATCTATCTATCTATCTATCTATCTATCTATCTATCTATCTATCTATCTATCTATCTATCTATCTATCTATCTATCTATCTATCTATCTATCTATCTATCTATCTATCTATCTATCTATCTATCTACCTATCTATCTACCTACCTACCTATCTATCTATCTGTCTATCTATCTATCTATCTATCTATCTATCTATCTATCTATCTATCTATCTATCTATCTATCTATCTATCTATTACGTGCATGTCTCAGTCTGTCTATCAGGCTACCCAACTATAAGCCTGTGTCTGTCCGTCTGTCTGTCAAGCGTCTGTGCCACCGAAGAAACGCCTTTTCCAACCATGAAGCAAAATTGTGTAGGTGTTTGAGAACTTCTTGGACATGGAGACATAGATAACAAAATTGATGGAGGCGTTGACAACGTAGAGAAAATCGTTCCATACTGCCATTAGATTAACCATGTTTGTAACTCCTCCTCTATTGTTAGACAGTTCTGGCCTCACTTGAATCAGAACGTTAAAGATCATACCTGGAGCGCCAATGACCAGGTACGCCAACGACACAGTCATCAACATTTTCACGACTTTACTGTCAAAAGCCACTGGATTCGATTTCGATGTGGTCATGGCAGCTCGTTTTTGTCCAGCTGTGAAAAGTTTACAGCCAATGGCCAGTGACGTCACAGCTATGATAAAAGTGAAAACTGGACCACGTACGATGATTCTGAAAAGGTTTAAATTTAAAAAAGCGTCCAGATTTTTTAAGGAGAAGGTTGTAAATCTGGTTTCAGCCACCCATCTCTGAGATTCGGCGTCCAAAACCCACAGTAATGTGGCAGATCGGAAAAATAGTCCGAACACCGCCATCCAGAACACGTAGATGAATAAAACAAATGTCCACGTCATCTTAGGTGTAAATATTCTGGTAATCTTGAAAGGGAAATACACGGCTATTGTTCTTTCAATAGAAATCAGAACAATGTGAGTCGATGATACATAGCCGAAATATCTACCAAAAAGGGTGACATGGGCCGCTTGATAGGAATCATAGGTTCTGGCAAGTATTGGGTCGAACTTGGAGATGATGCAGGTCAAGCGCCTAATAGGTATAACGATGTCATAAATCAGGTCTACGACAGACAGAGACATCAGAATGATGTTGGTGCTGTCTCCGACACCTTGATGATGGAGGATGAGAATGTTGAAGATGTTGCCCACCACACCGAATACTGCCACTATTTGTAACAACACACAACTAATGACAGTGTCAGTAATAGATAACAGTTCATCACTGATGATGTCACTGAAATCTTCGCGGAATAATGTTACATTCATTTTTTCTGTTTCCTTATTGCTGCTTCTGCCGCCGTTAATCAATTTAATGTTCATAATGTGCTGAAGCGCTAAATCTGCTCTATCATGCAACAAATTCCAGACACATTTTGGTGTATCCAGATCTGTTTATTGTCCGCTAATGTTTCACCACTTCAGACAAGCAGAGTTAGCTTATTCGTCTTCCAATACCAAATTTTGTCATGTAGTTTCAGTTTAAAGAAAGCGTCAGGCTTCTGAGAGTGAAATAATACACCGAATGATACTTAAAAGTGTACTAAGTTTCTGTAAATAAAGTTTCGAACTCAGTGATCAGTGCTGTGTGAAAGATACCTTCTGATTTGCTTTGCCAAGTCAGCCATGCAGGAATTATGATGACATATTTTATGACAGTCAGTAATCTCAGACCAAGAAAAGGAAGTGTCAAATCGCTGCCTTGAGGAAGATTGAAATTGTCTATCCAGTAGAATACTGATCCTTGTTAAAAAGAGACAGATAATTCGTTATACCCGCGATGGGAGAAATTAACATGAAAAACAGCCAAATCGTTTGCAAAACATGTTCAGAAATGCAAATTATACATCAAACAGCCATGGTTCCTAAGTCAAAACCATTATATTAAATTTTATGATCTTATTTCTTTTTTGTTCTTTCCTTTAAGGGCACTATGACAAATACTGATTTACTGGTGGGTCTCAGTCATGTTCTCATTACACTAAAACAGCATTAAGATTCCAAACAAATGTGATCTGAATTTTGCCGCCGCCACCACCAGTAGTAATTTCCACTCACAAAACCACAGGAAAACAATGACCAGGAGTATTCTCCGGCCTAATGTAAAGATGATAAATACTTCAGATGAAACAACATTAAAGTAATGCACATGCATGTCTGCACTCCTATTTCATGACGTGTCTCTCTCTTGCTTGCTTATACAGCACTCGTCCAAATGACGGTTGACTGTGATTCAAAGCGTGAATCATTTCAGAGATAGTTCGCGTAGCCTTTCATTCTGATCGTCAAAGAAACAAATCCAAATTGCAACTTGCCTTTTGTAAGAAGGGCCAAGGCAGCCGATGTCTGCGCTAGTCAATATCTCTGGCCCTGGACATTCAAACATGTGTTTTCGGTCACAAATTGCAGTTGTTTATTTATCTGGAAGTTTGTTCAGTATTTGACATGAAAAACAACATCAGCTAACACGTTGTGTACTTTACTAGTATTTGTATAGTGTTGCCTAATGCGCTGATCTTAAGAATTATCGCATTTTAAACTTGCAAAAACGCCGTGATGTTGCTATGAATCTCTAGCTTTTATGACACATAAACTGCTACTTTCAGATTTAAAAAAACAATGCGTGTAATTTATTCAGATAGATTTTTTGCTTTTACAGGTAACCAGTTCGAGATGATTATTTTGTAAACTATTTAGCGTTGACCCTGCTAATGTCATGAGTACAACCAAATGGTATCGTAAATAAATCACTATCTATTATGACCATATTGTTGCATTTGTTAAAGTTCAGAGCTGTCTCTTCCAGTTACTGAATTCATTGCTTCTTGAAGAACTTCCTGGACAGAATTATCATTACATCGATTACCTAAGACAGTAATGCCTCCTGTTTACGGTTCGAGATACTGGAGCTCAGCAATATGAATCTTTATGTAAACAATAACCTGCACTCCAAGCATAGATTACATACCACAGAGGGCAGTTTATCCTGTTAAATTATTGGCTATGAGTTACATGTGCAGTACATGCTGTCATCATCAACTTTTCAGCCTTGTTCAGAGAGATAATTTCGCTCTATGGTATTTTCTCTTCCATATTACGAAAGATTTGATGTCTACTTGTTTGATACTAAAACAAAAAACAAACTTTTCTTGTCTGGGACCATGTTATCTTCTCGTAATTTCTTATGATTGCAGCAATTGAAGGACAAAAGTACAGGTCACCACTAAAACGTCTTCATGTGTATGAAATTTCCTTGTGCCTAAAAGTATGTCACAAGGACATTCTCGGAGAAAATTAGCCAGCTAAGTATCAGAGCTATGACCGCGTGTACTGCACTTTTAAGCCATAGCCGATGTTTCGTAAACCATTATCTGTCTCAGAGAAAACAAATACATTATTATTTTTAAATGTATGAAAGGAAAAGATACACAAAATAATAGCTACACTTAAATCAAGGTAGTTTTCACTCTCTGTGAAGCTATCGCCAACAAAGTCTAACCTTCATGAATTACAAACTTTCCGGTTCAAGAAGGACAAAAGGCGGCTGTTGTTTTTTTGTTGTTTTGTTTGAAGATATCATCAGCTATGATATACGACACAGATAGGCTACTTAAATATGCCTTGTCTGGACTCTATCAATAGTACATCCATTTGTCGGTTATCATAGAGCTACAGAACTATATGCATGAACGCATGGAAGACACTGGAGATTTTGCCCTCCGCGGTTGACCTCAGCAAGACACTAGATATGTATCATATTTCACCAAGGTCCCTTACCATATCACTTCATGTATACCTGTTATTGAGTTTACTGAGCTGTGATATATGTTTGTGTAATGATGAGTAAAGATGTGTGTACCATGTATGTGCTCTTAAAAGCTCTGTGAAAGAGAATTTCGCTCATGGAGTAATAAAGCGATTCTCATCTCATCTTCATATGTCGGTTATTTTCGTCAAGAAGCGAAGCGAGAAATTCAGCACTTTTATCTGTTAGGTGAAGACGGCTTCACAATCGCAGCTCTGGACGTGTCTCGTACATACATAACTTTTACATAATTTTGACATTAAGGTTTGAAGTCAGTTAAGGTTTGAAGGGCTCTTATGTCTCGTCTCTGCACAGTGGGGCTGTAACCATGACGACACGTCACTGACCTCGGTCAAGCAGTGAATATTTTAAAAGCATCGAGAGAAATTCGTGACATCTAGAATAAAGAGATTCTGCCTGCCTTTACGCTGTCACATAGAATCTTGTTATTCTCAAAATATGCAGCCCGCCCGACTGCCGAGAACATCATGTAATAAGTGTAGAGTACAGGTATACAAAGCCACACATTTGGCATCATTTTTAACAGTTGTTTTTTTATTATTATTACTGACCATCATAAAAATGGTTCCACCCACAAATCGGTGTACATTACCTCTAGAAGTCAACCAAGAGCGGAAGAGGAGGAAGTAAGTAAAGGAAATATAGACAGTGGAGAAAAGGGGCGGTGATAATTGTTAAATTGTTGTCAGAAGAAGGAAACATGAAGGGTTTAGTATGGGGCACGGCTTGTCTAGTTTTGTGAATTTTAATTAATGTTGTTTTATCCGCCAACAGGATACCAAATAGTGCAGAAAGACTGGTGCAGGGTTGCACATTTTGTAATTAGATGTAAACCAGATTTTTTTTCGTTTCTTTTCGGTATGCTAGTCCATGTGTGCATCGCCTGAGGTTACGAAAGTACAGTTTTAATTCATGTTTTAGTTTGGTACATAATTTTTTAACAATGAAATTCAGTGAAAATTTTTAATTCGCTGATTTTTAAAAATCTTATTTTATGTGAGGAGAGAGTGTAACCGCGACGATTTTTAACATCGGAAGTGATTTGGGTGTTGTCTAAATGGGTTTAACTTTTCGATGCATAACTCGTGAGCACAGCCATTGTGTACGATAATTTACAGGCCCGAATCTCTCCCGTTTGTTCATAATTACATTGCTATATGAATCATCTTCACCTATGTCACAAAACAGGTTTTATGTCCCCGCCCACACCAGTGTGCATTAATTTCACTAATTTGTCTCACCGAGTCAGGCCGGAAGTTCAGGCGTGACACTTGGCCATGACTAATGAGATTGGTTGGTCACAGTTCATAGAACATGTTTACAAGTGAAATTTATGTCTATATCAGTGGTTCTCAGAGACAGGATCCATGAAAGTATCATTCTCTAACGTGGACCCACAGCGGTCATGTCCTTTCTGAAAGAGGCTAAGATCTACAACTTGATTTAAAAACTATATATACACACTTACACAATTCTTTTCAAATCTATACAAAATGATTTTTGAGAATTTTACCTATGTAATAAATCTTGAACGAAACCATGTAATTTCACAAGCGAAACTTAAACTGATGAAACTCTGAATACGAAACATAAACAGAGTAGGCCTACCCAGATAGACCGTGATAGACGTAAAGTGGCTGTTGTCGTGCCGAGGCGCCGTAAAACTCAAACTCAAACTGAAATCCAGGCCAGGTTTCTCCCCTTGCAATGCCAGGTTTTCTTAGGTTCTCTCTGGTTTGAATTGTCATCTAATACATTTTTTTTCACCATTATGCTTTTACACTTGTGATCATTAAAACAGTTTATGAAATGAAATTTCTTTATTAAATACAATCAAGTTAAAGATAGAATCATTATTTAAATGGCTTGTAAAACTTCGATTTCATTTAAAGCCCTTTTCTTTCACAGTTTGGGGTGTATCCTGTGACTGAAATCCCCCCCCCCCTTCTACCCCCACTCCCTTCAAATCCTGACTTTAGGCAGGGCGCACACGAATGATTCTTTGGTCACCCAGTCCGAGAAACTGTTTAGTTCCCGGTATTTAAAGAGCTATTCTACACTTTGAAGATGAAACAAAAATCTCCTGCATGAGCTTCGAATAGCGGGATTGTTTGTACGAATTCGGTAACTAAATAGTTTCGCAGACTGAGCAACTAACATAAACTTTCGAGTGCGCCTGGCTTTAGATTTGACGTTCCATCCCTGGAATCCGTGGGTCCTTCACTGGTCTATAGTGTGAAGTGTTCCTCTTTTGGTTTCACTGTCTGCATGTCTGTCTGTGTGTTTGTAATCTCTCTTCAATCTTTTTTCCCACTTTATCTTTCTTGAGCACAAAAATCACGGCCTGGCGAAGGTCTTCATTCTTGCGTCCTAGTCGTACTTTAGCGGAGTATTTTTAAGGCACTGTTTTCACAGGTGAATCAAAACCTTGCAAATGTTGGTGAATTCGTTGGACAACAAAACATTACTTAGGTTATAAAAACTGACGAGGACATTCAGGCCGTATATCACGTCAAGAAAAATTCTAGCAGAAAATGCCCATACATCATATTCATACTTTTATTCGCAAAATTCTAAATAGTGGTAATAATTATATAAAAATTAGAAATGCTCTAATTATGTAAGCTTAAGATATTGTTACTTTCAGCGGTCTGACTCATGCACTTTTAGACTTATTTCATTGACTCCCATGTTGTATACATAACCTGGACTAAGCTGCCTGTCGTCTCACTCACGGCTGCTACAACCTTGGAATCGGCACCTTTGGAGTCCATGTAATTAAAACTGAGAAAGATCATTTCTTGCCTTCCAATTTGTTTTTAAAAAACGTTACCCGAAGTTTCTTGTTTTGTTGTTGTTTTTTTACTTTTGGCCCCATTGTTTCAGAGGCGAGGCCTGGCATCCTTTGATCCCCGTCAAATGGGTGCCTGAAGACCACTGCAAGAAATTAACATCTAATTTGGACTCTTATCTCGAGCATTATTTTTGAACGGCCACCTGTCGTGCCTCCGCCAGAAGCTCCAAGCGATGGATCAGTGTGCCGGTCCCACATTCCTTGAAAGGGTTAAACGTACATTATTATTCCATACTGACAAGATAAATCGTATTTTGGTGGACGTTGGTTAGGGAAAAAATTCTTTGTGAGAGCGAAACCATAAACAAGTGCCAACGGAACATGACGTCTTCACACTCCCTGGAACTGGGGTATCCTGTCACTAGTGCATTGTCAACCATTAACAACTCATGTTTTTCTGTTTATCCAGGTACCTTTTTCTTCCCGTTTACTCTGTGGCTCATTCTGATGCTTAGTATTATAATGATGCAAGCATTTGATTCGTTCCTTCCATCTTTTAATCAAAATCGCGAACGCGTTTGAGAATTTCTTAGACATAGAGATGTAGATTAAGAAATTGATGGATGCGTTGATGACATATAGAAAATCTGTAAAAGTCTCAATCACTTGATACATATTGGTGACCAGTCTGACGAGGCTTTGGTCCATGTAATAGCAGATGGGAGGGATCATAATAGGAATGCCGATGGCCAGATACGCTAGAGAAACCACCATCAACATTTTCACTACTCTCGCATCAAATTGTACAGACTTAGATGCTGATGACGTCATGGTTCCGTCTTTTCTGTCCAGCTCGGAAAAAGTTTGTAGCCAATGGCCAGTGACATCGCAGCTACCAACACCACAAACACGGGACCACGTAAAGATGTTGCCAGAACATTGATAAAATTGAGAATTTCGGAATATTTTACAGCAAACTTTGAGTTGACAGTTATTGCAAACCAGACCTGAGATCGATTGTCGAAAACCCATTCTAATGCATACAAAGGGAAAAATGGTCCATAAACTGCTAACCAGATTAAATAGATAAATATAACGATTGCAGAGGTGTTATAACGTGTACATACACTTGAGATCTTGAAGGGAAAATACACAGCAACTGTTCGCTCAATAGAAATGAGAACAATATGAGTTGATGAAACAAATCCCAGATATCTGTTGAAGAAAATGACGTATACCATATTTTGGTATGTGGCATAGGTTGTTGCAAGAACAGGGTCAAAATTGGAGATGATGCAGGTCGCTCTCCTGATTGGAGTGATGGCGACATAAGCCAGGTCCACCCACAGACTAATAAATTAACCAGACTGGAAACACGAGCTTCGGGCTGTGTCGTTTTTTACGGAATTTCCCGAGCGGGGGCCGCATAACCAACATGGCCGCCGCTCGGGAATTTCCGATTCTAGTTCTATCTGCAGTAGAAATTTCTTTTTATTTGTCAAGATTGGTGGTACATGTATTAATTTCTTGGTGCGGAACCAAACTTCCGCGTTCAATAGGCGCGTCAAAATGGTGTCATTCAACATTGTAGCTATGCTGAAGCGTCGGTCGTTAGCGTAAACCTAATGTGGCGGATGGTTCATGACCTTTCGCTGTTTTGTGACGTCACACAGTGGGATCATCCAGTCTGTATATTTTATTAGTCTGTGGGTCCACCACAGACAGAGTCATCAGAATGATGTTGGTGCTGTCTCGAACACCTTGATGATGGAGGATGAGAATGTTCAGGACATTACCCACAAAAGACGCCACAATTTGTAACATTACACAGTTGATGATGGTGTCGATAATAGATAATAATAATAACACCTCATTACTTACAATGTCATGAAACTGGTCCATAGATGTTGATGAATTCATTCTTATTTTAAAAGTGTTTGCGTTGTTACTGCTGCTGCATGTGAAATTGAAATTTCCAGAAAAGTTTTCCAAATACTCTTAAATCAAAACTTCAGTTTTAAACTTAACTGTGTTCCATACCCTTTCCTCTGTCATCAGTGTGAACTCTCAGAAACAGTGGAATTCCTAATTACAACGTCATATCTCTGACACAGGAATCATACATACAGGTAACAATCATGTTCTCAAGAACCAATTCTTTGTGGGGTTTTTAATGCGTGAAATTTGATCCCACTGAATGACTACCTGGCATATTTATCACTGAATCTGATCACAACTTCACAATCATGATGTATGTTTATAAACCACACATTGTTGTCTTCACAGATTCCGTTGTTAGTTGTTCACAAATTCCAATCTGTTAATCTCAGATTTCTACAAAGATGAAAATTCAGTATCATCTTGTTTCATAATTGAGGAAACACCAAAAACCGCTGATTGTCTGTTCCCTTTATTTTCCTGTTTGTTACCTCACTACTGAAAATCTATAGCGTGTCTTTTTACCAAGAGCGGAATCAAAATCAGTTTCCTCCAAAATGGTGTAGTGCCTATTACATGTGAGATTTTGGCTGTGCTCATATTTTACACCAAACCTTAACAAAGTGATTAATAATTTGTTACATTATAGCATGGTTTTGAGTTCGCTTCTTTGAGCTTTGCAAAACAATAATTAAACCAAATTATTAAAAAAAAAATTCTACAGTAGTCAAAAGCCAATAATTATAATCAGCCGTAAATATTGAATTAATTAAATCTGCACCAAGTCTAAATCCTATCAACTTGCGTTACCTGTGCGAACATGACATCTAATGAGACTATCCCTGGACCTCCACACGTCTTGATTCCCTTTATGGACATCTATCAACAACTCGTCTCAGTATAAAACAATTATCGTATCTTTGAGTGCGTCATGATCAAACTTCACGGATATACTGACTTGCTCCTGACTGCAACAAGATGTGTTTTTTTCATTTATAAGACCTTTTTGCCACTGGCTATTTGCGAAACGAGAAGCCGATTTCCCTTTTAGTATTCCATAGTATGTAATGTGTAATGTATTTCGACACGATGTTAGTATCATTGTTTTCACAAAATGTCATTTTCAGCTTCCCAAGAATAAAAAGTTCTTGACATTTAAAAAAATAAATAAACAAAAATAAGTCGACGCACAACGTCTTTGTCAAAATTGTCTACTTAGGATTCTTCTAGGGAACTCGACGAAAACAACGTCGCAGGTTGACTCGTGCTCCAGAACGTTGAATTCTGCGGAACAGCCGTCCAGGTTTGGCTTCTTGGCAGAAATTAGTACATTACTGATAAATCGTCCTTTTTCAGGATAATGAATTTGCACTTGAATGACAGGTTTGAGAACTTAAGTTGGAATGTTTTGAGATAATACGGGTAACACAGCAACAATGTACAACAATATTTATAGCATCAAAGTCTCTCGACAACCTGTAGGCCGTGATGAGTGCATGTCTTCACGAGGAAACGTGTTCAACATTAGTTTAGTGCGTGATGTCATCTTGTTCACTGATTTTCTGTTTTTTCATTGAATGTTGCTAGGGCGAGTATTCTAATTACAAAGCCAAACAGAGAAAATACTGAGTTGCGTTCATTGTACAGCAAAGGCCTAAAATATGAAATACAATCCGGCCCTAACAAAAGCCTTATTACCCACATTCCCATTCAAGGTGAGCACACATGACACCAGTGCTAAGCCAATCATGATTGGCCATAAACATGATAGAATTTCACCGTAACATAACAGGTTCATTTGAAGCAAAAATAACAAAGCCTAAACAAGCAACCTCAAAACTGAGCTTTATTCTCATCAAGAAAAGGCAGTACCACAAGGTTTAATGTGAAATATGATCTCGTGCAAAAATTTCAAGCAAACTTAACAGACAGTTGTGGAGAAAACTGATGTTGATTCCGCTAACTGTAAGAAAGTTGCACGATAATGACAAATAACGTACAAAGAAGCTACACTGGTGCATAAATGTATATAGCCTACAAAATGGCACCAACTTAATTAACTGCTCTTCTGACTCCATGTGTACAGTCGCGACAGCTTAGATTGTCGGTAGACACTAAAAAGCTCCGAATTTCAAAATGCCCATGAATGCTATAGGTGTAATAATCTCTTTTTGTTTTCATTTCGGGAACTTCGGGTTAGAAATTCTCTGCCTCAGTCTTTGAGAGAAATTGAAAATGTTATGGCTCTTAAACATCCGCTGAAAAGCCATCTTTTAAACCCATCTTCGAATATCCGGGAATGTTTTTTTTCTATTGATGTTTATTTATTAAATAAATCTGTACATGAGTGTAAGTATGATTCAGTGGAGTATGACGTACTTAATATTGTAACTCGCTTACAGCCTGGTCTGCAACCGGATCGGACTTTATGTAATGCTAGATACGAGTAATATTATTACTGTTTTAGTGCACGCACAGACCGGTCCACACCAAGCGTAAGAAACTTAAGTAGCCACTGAAATATTGAAAAAACTACAACGCGTCTATTAAGGGTTGAAGCGCTGTTTTGATTTCAAAGATGATTTCAGAGATGTCCTGGACTTAAAATTAGACTTCAGATTGCTTATCTCCACCAACAATGAGCATCTTTTCAGATAGAAGGACTGGGAGATTATATTTATTATGAAAGAGAGGAAACGGCACATAAATAACAGTTCCGAAAGAAACTGATTCTCACTAAATACAAAGTACTATTACTTAAGTACAAACCTGCCAATTAAATGACCTAGAATGTCATTAAAGTTTGTCTGAGATGTAATTTGAGCTTTGAAATAGGCAAAATGGTACATGTAAATCCAAACGACGACGATGATTTGTAGTATTGCAAAGGAACTCCAGAGCAGTATGCTTTCAATTGCCGAGTCCTAGTAATCAGATCCTAGGATATGTCCATCAAACTATAGACTTAAAAAAATTAAGTTAGCAGTTTTTAAAAAAAGGAGGGGGGGGGGGGGGATCGCCAATCTCAAATATTGTAAAGAAATATCAGCTAGCTGCGTCTTCCTACTGTCCATTTATTTGCTATGAAGATTTCGGGTGCTTTTACCTGTTAATTTTTTTATTTTAATATTCCCGGGTGGGAGTAATAAAAAGTTGGAGTAATTATTTTCACCAACCGATTAAACTGGGTTTTAAAATGTGAGGCATTAAGCTCTGTGGAAATTCAGCCTGACATGATTCGTATCATGTCATAATGTTACTATTGTCTTGTTATCCGTTGTGAGTTTGTATAATGTACCTGTCATAGAACAATGAGGCGGTAGGGCTGATAGAAATACGTATTTATTAATTGCTTCGGCTGTAATTTAGATGAAAATGCGCCTATATTCAAGGCCTTCAAGGCCTCTTTATAAAGAATATACACCATTACAAGTGGTAAATGAGCAAAAACAACATTAAGGCCCACAGCGCACTGAGCCGAGTCTATTTTGTCTTGGCTTTGTGGACTATGGAGTTGAACGGAACCTCCCTCACTCGTGAGACTGAAACAAATCTGTCTCGTTAGTTCATTCAAAGCACGTTCAAGTCCGAGCCAAAACTGGCGCAAAAAACACACTTGAGTTAGTGCTCTACCAGCCAAACACTTTTATAAGCAGTTTCTCTTAGTCTTACAGTTGCAGCGTAGTATTTTCAGTTGTATTCGAGAAGAAGTCAAACAGTGAAACTTACCGAGTACGAAGTTCATACTTTTGAGAACAATGAAGTGTTGGGTTTTGTTGTTGTTTTTGTGTGTGTGTGGGGGGGGGCTGTGATTACTTAATGCAGGGTAAGCTTATGTCATTTATATCTTTTTTTTCTTTTCTTTTTTTTCTAACGCTTAAGCACCTTCGATGTTCAACATTTTAAAGCGAGAGGTACATTATTAGGCATGGACATTCTGAGGGTCTGGTTAAATCACTAACTGGCATGTTTTCATTTTCAGCTTCTTAATATACTGCTAAAAAAATGTTGATGTTCGAAAGGAGTGAAAAATAAAATTGGGCGTTTGTTCATCAATGAACTGAGGTTCTGGCGTGTGGGAGAAAATGGTTCAATGAGATATGGACTGTCTGTACAACGGTGACACACAGTTTGAGATTCTTTAACCTCTTTCTACATACACCATCGTTATTATCATTACCACTACAGCCACTATCATCAGCAACAACCGTTAGGCAACAGTTCTGCTGTTGGACAACAACACAAGAAATAACACCAATAGGATCTTCAGTATCTGTTGTATATACATGTATTTTGTTTTATTCTGAAACAATGGATTTACCATAACAGAAACAAATCAGATTAGAATTTATATGGACTAGCATCACATGTCACTGGAGTTATGGTTTCGATGTACAGAAGTAGTTTTGTTCTGTTTACAACTTAGTCATCTTGCATTGACCAACAAGATCTGTGGGTGGCAAGGAGTTGTGGCTTGAATCCGCTTGTGTGACGAAGAGAATTTTCTACAACATATTTCAGCCTAACCAGCCCTGTCTATCTATCTGTCTGTTTGTCTGTCCGTCTATTTGTCTGTCTGTCTCTCTGCATACCTACCTCTCTATCTGACTATCTATCTATCTACTTATCCATCTGGCTGAATGGAGGACTATAAAACTGCCTGTCCCAACCCCCCGTCTCTCTCTCTCTCTCTCCCTGTGTTTGTCTTTCTGCCTGTTTGACAGGCTGTCCTCTGTCTGTTTAAGTCTAGCTGCGCCGAGCTGGTCAAGGTTTCATTCCACCAATCCATCTAGATCGTCATTCTATAAGAATAAGAGTGGTCTTGATTCAATTATACAGATCAACAAAATGTGCATCGCTTTCTCCATCCCTTCATCAAAACCCTGTAGGTGTGTGAGAATTTGGTGGACATTGAGACATAGATAAGGAAATTGATGGAGGCATTCACAACATACAAAAAATCAGTAAGCGTCTCACAGAGTTGAAACGTATTTGTGCCTAGGTACATAATGTATGGCTCTAAGTAGTAATAGATCGTCGGAATCAAAACCGGAATGCCTAAGACTAAGTACGCCAAGGACACAACCATTAACATTTTCACAACTTTAACGTCAAATTTCACTGAATGAGACGCTGACGAGGTCATAGCAAGTCTTTTCTGCCCTGCTTGGAATAATTTGTAGCCGATGGCCATTGACGTCATAGCTACCAAAGCCACGAAGACAGGACCTCGCACGAATGCCACGGTAATGTTGATCACTTGATGCTGTTCGGAATATTTTAGAATGAAATTCGAAATGACCGCTACAGCGAACCATCTCTCCGATTCCTGATCGAAGTCCCACATTATTGTGTACGTGGGAAAATATGGTCCAGACACTGCAAGCCATCCCAAATAAAACAGTATGATGCATGTAGAAGTGACATTACGTGTAAATATTTTTGAGACCACAAATGGGAAATACACTGCGATTGTTCTCTCTATGGAAATCAGAACAATGTGAGTAGCTGAAACAATTCCTAAGAATCTGTTAAAGAATATGACATAAGCCATTTGATACGCCTCGTATGTTCTGGCCATTATCGGATCAAACTTGGAAATAATACAAGTTCCTCGCCTGAAAGGCGTGAAGATGTCGTAGGAGAGATCCACCACAGACAAAGACATCAGAATGATGTTGGTGCTGTCTCGGACACCTTGATCATGCAGGATGAGAATGTTCAGGACGTTACCCACCACACCGAAAACTGCCACTATGTGTAACATTACACAGTTGATGATAGTGTCGATAATAGATAACACCTCATCGCTGACCATGTCATGGAATAGGTTCGAAGTTGTAGTTGAATTCATGTTCATATCTTGTAGCTGTTGATGTTTTCTTTGTTGTTATTGTCGTTAATGATGCACAGTGTGTTACTGACACCTCTTACCTATACAGTCCAGTATCAGTTGAAGTATACAGCTCCAGTAAAATGTAAACCAAGGAGATTTAGTAAGACAGCGTTTTATCAGCTTTGCACCACTGACGTGAAAACCAACACATTGGTGTCGAGTCTTTGCAATTGTGATGAGAACCAACAATGAAATCACATTGCTGTTTTGGTCTGAAATTCGCTGATCGTTAGAGCGTCACCGAACTGGTCCCTTGTACCGGCACTAACCACTTTAGCCGTCTGGGTGCATTAAAAAAAAATTACTTTGAAAACCATATATCGAAATCCTAGAAACAATGTACGGCATAATACATTGCTACTTGATTTTCAAGCTGAGAGACATTAGTTGAAAGGCCGGCTCTACTCAGGCCGCTACCTAGAGGCCCGAATAAACAAAACAACCCAACGTTACTCTATTCAGGCCGCTGGGTCAGGTGCCTCTAGGTAGCGGCCTGAATAGACACTCCCTAGTTGAAATTGTGTGCAGAAATATTTTTTGTAAAAATTGAACAGTATTTCTTCTTGAAAGCGCACTTACTAATGTGTACATCATTTCAAAGTACAGCATTCAACTGTTCCATTTACCAGCCATCGGTCATTGCACCCTGACCGGTCAAAATGACAGCCGAACTGACTGAAATACTCTCGATTTTACGGTGCGAAATGATATACATGCCACAGATAAAGTCCGCAGAAAAAATCAACCATGGCAGTCACAAAAAGCGATGTTGGTATCCTTGTGGGGTTTAGGTCCGATCCGTTTCGATACTTTTTGTTTATCATAATAATAATAATAATAATAATATGTCCCGAGAATTGTAAAAGGATTGGCCCCACTTACTACAACTATGGCGTTCTATACATGACAGTAAATCTTCGCTGTTTCTGGATTTAATCTTTGTGAGTGGATCTGGCGAAATCGGGCTTCAGTTTGAAATTATTATATCTCTTTAAGATTCAAAACAAAACATTTCTGATATGATTTCGAGCTATATTCTAACTATAAGCAAATCTAAATTGCTGTAGAAAAAATGTTCCCTCTCAGGAATTTCGTCTTTTGCCAAAAGCCCGATTTCGCCAGATCCACTCATACTTGTTAAAAACTAAAAGATGGACTATATTTACTAGCATTGTTTAATTAGACTAAAACGAACGAAGTTGTATATAAAGTTACATTTTTAATATAGGTGCTACAACTGTGTTACTTGAGCAAGGTTAGTGGTGAGTTCTTGCTGTAAATACCGTAAACAACAAGTGGCCCAAACGACACATTATTTTGTTTCCATCAAAATCGAAACGTATTATATGGCCAGAGCCCTACCTGTTGTTGTTTTTTGGTTTTTTTTAGTATTATTTATTTCTCAGACAGAGAAAAATGAGTATATGGAAATGCTCTGAGATAGGTCAAAATTTTATTGGTTTATCATTTTCAAAATATACAGCTTAGATACACAATAACATTATTTTATAAAAGAGTTCAGATAATTTATTTCGGGCTACAAATTGACTGAATTTACTTTAGACAGAATTTTTAGAGATATAAAGGCTCTGCATTTTATCTTTTGTCGGATTAATGGACCATGTCTGTCTGTTCTCTTTTCTTCAGGCAAAAGCCCAAGTCATCCCCGATAATCCTCACCCAGACTACCCCCTCTCCCCGCTTCTTCGTTGATTATCTCACTCACTTCAAAAGTGTGAAATATAAATGTGTTTAATTGCTTAAAAGATTGGTAAACAATGTCTTATCGTCTTTGTCACGAGTGGAGTGAGTGCAATTAAGGGGATTGCTACAGAGCGGGTGTAGAGTAAGAAGGGCTCACAGTAGACAGCAAGTTAAGCGTGCTGTTGTGAGTAGTGGGAGGGTCTGAATGAGGCGAAAGCGCGGTATTACTATCACTGCAAGTTAGAAGGCCCGACGGAGCGGACCTGTGAATAAGAGCCCATCGGGCGGACATAAAGGAAGAGTCTTTCCAGTAATGACTGGTATGTAGAACGTTGATTGATTATTATGATTGATGTATTATATTATATTCGTCCATTACCATGATGTGAATAAGTATATGTGAGGAATGTGGAAGTCCTTGATAATGGATATAGCAATGTGCGCCATGAGCGATAGATGAAAGTGAGTTCATGGATTTGTAGCGCGAGTGAGTAGTGTGTACTCCGATGGAGGTGTGTTACCGTAAGATGTGTGGGGAGTGAAAGGTGAACTAGTGTGTGTACGCTTCATGGATTGTAAGGAGAGGTGGAGTGAATAGAAATGGTAGGGTATTATACCAATGTAATGTTATTCTTGTAGGTGTCGGGGACGGGCCGAAGAGCCACCTCGATGAGCACAAGTGATAGGCCAGCATAGGGCCGGAGGCCATACATAGGCCAGAAGTGAGACTGTCGGTGCAGGACAGTAGAGGCACATAAAGTCGTGGCAGTCAGGCCACGGACAGGAACGTAGATATGAGAGTGAATGAGATACTATATTATTGCCATGATGATGGCCAAGTGAACTGATAAGGTGTATGACAATAGGAAGGTGATGTTGAGAGACTGCGGTGCCAGTGAATCATTAATGTACTATTAAGACCCTGAGGGGAGAGGCTGAGGCCGAAGTGCCTTTAGGAGTAACTACCGGATTGTGGATCCGAGGGAGAGTGTGTGTGAGAATAAGGCCGTTGTACGGCAGTTCATTTCAATAATATAATGTATGTAATTGCGCTATTATATGTATAATTAGGTTTAATAAATGTGTGAGTCTGATGGATTGTTCTGTTAAGTGTTAACTTGTTTGTTCGTGATTGTTGTCCTGTCATAACTTATTACATCTCCCAGTCTGGGATTTGTGACAGTCTTTACTAGGTCACAGTGTACTTGCTGCAATACCTTCCTTTCTATTGTAATTCTGTTTATCCCCAACCACAGAATTGCTAGACTGACACCGCCCTAATCACTGTTCAAACGTGCACATTTCAATGCTCTCCAGTGCACTCATTGCGTGGACCTGCTAGTGAGGACGGTTAGGTGGCAATTTTCTAATTAATGAATAATATTCACTTTTGCGAATCTTTCACTACAGACTTGTTATTAACCTTTTCTGTGATTCTGGGGATGAAAAAAGTCGTCTATGAAATAAATTTAAAAAATCATTGTCTGAAGCTATTTTAATAATAGACATTCTGTGCAGAGCAGAATTTCAACTTGAATTGCGATAGAGTAATGTTGTTTCTTATTTCTTGGCCGGAGTGGGGGTGGCGGGGGGGGGGGGGGGGGATGATCCCGGTTCTGATTTAATTTTTTGTTTTATTTTGTTTTTTTACCGTAATCTTCCTGTTCTCGAAAGTCGCCGATTACCGATGTTTAAGGCCTTAAAAAGAAAACAAAAGAGAGAGAAACTTTCTACAAGGCGACGGAACAATGCTCAAATAAGTTTTTTGAAGATAAAGTAATTGATTAAGGCAGACGAGCAGAACTTGAAAGCAAACTGTCCGAGAGGACCAAAATCATCTCAAAAGTTCTACGATCTTTTTTGTTGTTTTTTTCTATCCTGTTACATTTTTTTTTTTTCTTGAAGAAAGTTAATGTACCCAAAGCTTGCTGTTTCTGTTTTATTTCCTATGCAAAATTTTTCTTCACGCATCTTTTTTGTCATATTCTGACTTAAAATAAAATGCATTTCGGCGAAAACAGTAATTGTAATCAAACTACTGATTACAATGGGACACGCTAGGAATGTTTACTTTTGGTCGCCGTATTAAGGATTCACACAGCCTTATGCCAAATTAATCCACATATCGCAACCTTAATTCTTGCTTGTTCCAAGTCCACTTTTTCCACAAATGAGAAATTCGACGTTAGACGTTTGCGGCTTTTGTAGTATGGTAAGGAGTTTGCACAAATCGGAAATCTGAAACAGCTCGATAAGTGCCACAATGCATTTTAAACAAGAGTCAATGTGTGCATTTGTTGTACTTGTTCTACAAAATAAAAAATCTCCAGTTTTTCAGAAAATGGAGATAGAACAAACAAGAACTAAAGCTGCTATATGTTAACACTCAAGGCAAGCCCTAACCTTGTTCTTCCTGAATCATGCCCTGCGATGCGTTCTGTTTGCTCAAATATATACTTATCATATTACGTTATATTGTAAGTAACTGTAAAATGAATATTATCCAAGTTAGTATCACACTCAACGAAGTGTTCTATTTGTTTTAATGATATATAAATAAATAAATAAATATTACCACATTAGATTTCTTTGATAATGATAGAAACTCTGTAGGAATCTCTAAGCTAGTGTCACACCCAAAGACGCAGACGCGACGTGTTCTATGTATTTTAATAAATATTAGCACTTTACATTGATTGTTTGATAACGCAAGTAACTGTAGGAGACTAGCAGCTCTTTGGTTGAAAGCGCTTGGTGATGTTTTTACCCTTTCTTATCTTCCAACATTAAATATACCGCACATTTCCCAGTGGTCCTTACGTAAGGTCTCAAATTTGGAATAACAATCCGTTGTGTAGCATTTCATTAACTCACCATTTTCTGGGTGATCAAAAAAACAAGAGGGGACAAGAGAATTATTGTGAGAATTAAACTTGGGGAAAATTACCTTCCGAAATCTCATTATTAATATCATTATCTAGTTAAACCCTTGAAAAAATAAAACAATACTTTGTACGTATTATTATGTCTTGAACTAATGCAGGCATTACAGAATAATTATGAAAGCTTTTATCTGTATTCAGGATCAATATGGAAATGATGTTTCCTTTCTCTTTTTCTGATACCAGTCCTTGGTTTGTTGCAGGAAAGTGCTCCTCGTGCCTGTATTACAGATTTGTCGGTGTAAGTAGAGGGAAGTGAAGACTGAATATTGTATTAAAATGAGTTAAGTAAAGAGCAACAAATACTTTCTCCTATACTAATTATAAGAAAAAAAAAATATCAAGAACTACTAATTTATGTAGACTTATAATTCACCACACCGGCGTTCAGTATACATAAACACCCACACATACACACCACACACATTTTCCTTGCCCGTTCCGAATTTCTGGTGCTTGGGAGTCATGATGAAGTTTTCGAAAATAAATATATTTTACTACACACAACCGAACAGACAACCATAAATAATACATGGTATATCAGGAACAAAGGGAGTTTCTGCTCTGTACTCACATTTTCTGTTCCATGCGATCAGAAACCTACAGAAATATTACAATTCCCACAGATTTCTTGATAACATTGAATTTTGAATATTGTCATAATTATGTTTATATTATTTCTGTGAAGCCGCAGAGTCATTTTAGTGCTGTTGATACTGCCGGCGGGTCTTGACAGACCGTTAGCGGTGGTGTGAAAGTTTGTCTGTAAAGATTAGAATTCTTATGTTGGTTAAAACGATTATGACCTTTGGGGAAAGTCACATTTCCGAAATCTGGGATCATTGAAAACCATTTGAGACTACCTGGTACAAATTCTTTGTGTAAATTTTACAGCATTACAAATGCAATCATGCTGTTTTCCACAGTCTCAATGTTTGAGTTAACTACTTATAATGTCATAAGACGTTCAATTTTTCAGTTTTATACATTGTTGGGCTACCGAAGCCAGTTAAATCAGATTTCCAGAAACGTATACTTTGTTGGGGTTTCTAAATCAAAGACAGTCGCAATACTAAATGTGTTAGATGAAGACTTACAGTTGGAGCACTCTTGGCAGGACACAATAACGCCTTCCTGGCAGTGATATGGTTAAATTTCTCGGCGGACTAAATACTTTGTGCCCTTAGGTAAGAGTTCCAATATGTGAACTGAGTTTGTGGCGTCTGGGAGAAAATGTTTCGATGAAGAACACATCTTCAACAGTAACATGCCGCTTAAGACTAAATCCAACATCTTCATCATCATTACCGCTACAACCACTACATTGATGGGATAAGCCCATGTAGGTCGAGAAGAAATTTTTACCATTTCGCATTCAGCGTTAAATGTGTTCAAGTTTCATTACATGGTGACGAAAAGAAACCATCGCTGATCCGAGGCTCTCCCCCTGGGAAGCCCGCCAGGGTGACAGAAACTGTAGTGAGCCACGGCTATCTACAGGCTAAGCCTGCTAAGGTGGACCGAGCGAGGGAGACTAGAAACTCGAAGGACTACAGTAAGGTAAACCTCGAATGTAAAAGCCGTCGCCAACACGCCTGGCCAGCGAGATTTTCTGATAGTAGGCCAAGTCCCGACAAATGAAATTCATGCTGCAACAAAAGTGGAATTGGGCCGGACATGTGGGAAGAATGTATGACAAAACGCTACACCAAATGGCAACCACAGACAGGAAAAAGAACACGGGGATGACCAGGAAGAAGATGGCAGGGTGATAGTAAAACGATAGGGGGAACAACATGGAGGAGGAAGACAGACAGAAGGAAATGGATGTCGTTGTCGGAGGGCTACATTCTGCGGTGGATGGACAATGCCTAGGTGAACGGTGAAAGGTGAAAAACAAATCATGATTAGTGGTACTAAATCATAACCCAGATAAAAACATAGGGCACAATTCTATGTATAACACTAGTAGCCAATCCGCGGGCTCACGAGCCATATGCGGCTCTTTGGCTTTCAATATGTGGCTCCCTGGAAATACTTTCCTCCATGTTTTGACCAGATTTTTACCAAGGCAAATAAATATCATTAAAAATCGCTCTTTTTTTTTTCACCCTTTTAGTTTTATTTTTGGCAGTCTAATTTTGTCACTGAAATGCAGATTCGCATGTTTTACTTAGCTATTCCTGTAATTCATTGCCGTATTTAATATGTTCAGTATAGTTAAAACAATCATCGGTCAAGATTTTGAAAACATTTCGTTATATGCGAACGTTGTGATAACTGAAATAATGCTAATTAACAGTTAAAAAAAACTGCATACATGAATAAATACCGTTGCTTACATGTATTTCTTGATATATATAATTTTCTTGTAACAAAGTACATGTACCTCTGTAACTATAAAAACGTGTGTGTACATTTTGTTCATATCTTGTCGTTCTCGAACATCTGAAGTTTATCGTATGTGGTAGTTACATTAAGCAAGTTTGGCCACCTCTGGTCTAAAACATAATGTTAAAAAGTAAATGTGACCCAGATTGGCCCATGCGGTCTTTTGTCGTAGCACGGCAGACAAAGACAGTTTTCTGCTGCAGTTTTGGAGTTGGGTTTAAAGGCGTGTCGGCACGATAAGGGCCACTTCGCGCCCATCAAGGTCTTTTCCTAATCTTATTTTTGTTTTGGGTTATTTTCAGCTTTCAGATTCTTGTAAATAAGAGTCAAGTGAAGATCAACGGGGAAAAGGCCCATAGTGTATCGTATGTCAATATGAATTTTATAAATAAATAATAGATGATCGAAATCTTTAAATCAACTTGTGGATATCGGAGTCCTTCAGAAATGACAACATGACTGTGCTGCTTGCCCACGTCTTTTGCAGAATAATAACACAGAAATTAACAACAGTCTCTGTGATGATATCTTGCTTTATTCAAAGGCAATGGACTTACCATGGCAGAAAGAAATTAGAGTAGAGTTTATATACTATGAACAAGGACCAGATCTGACTGCAGCTATGGTTTCATTGTACATGTAGATCTAATTGTTTTGTTCTGTTTACAATTTAGTCATTTTGCCTGGGCCAAAACGATCAATGGATGACAATGAGTTGTGGATTTGAATCTGCTTGTCTCGCGCAGAGAATAATCTGTTGTCAACAACATACTCAGCCGGTCCAACTCTATCTATGTGTATGTCTGTCCGTCTGTCGATCTGTGCACCTTTCTCTCTCTCTCTCTTTCTAGTTCTCTCCCTCTATGTGTGTGTATGTGTGTGTGTGTCTATCTGCCTGTTGACGTTGTCTATCTCTGCCGAGTTGGTCAGGCTGTAACTCCACCAATCCATCTAAATCCTCATTCTGTAAGAACGGACCGATCTTTACACCAACCAATAAATTACCCAGACCAACAAAGTAAGCATCGCTTTCTCCACCCCTTCATCAAAACCGTGTAGGTGTGTGAGAATTTGGTGGACATTGAGACATAGATAAGGAAATTGATGGAGGCATTCACAACATACAAAAAATCAGTAAGCGTCTCACAGAGTTGAAAAGTATTTGTACCTTGATATACAATGATTGGCTCTAAGTAATAATAGATAGTGGGAATTAAAACCGGAATGCCTAAGATTAAGTACGCCAAGGACACAACCATTAGCATTTTCACAACTTTAACGTCAAACTTCACTGAATGAGACGCTGACGAGGTCATAGCGAGTCTTTTCTGCCCTGCTTGGAATAATTTGTAGCCAATGGCCATTGACGTCATAGCTACCAAAGCCACGAAGACGGGACCACGCAGGAATCCCATGATAATATTGGTCAGTTGAAGCGGTTCGGAGTGTGTTAGAATGAAATTCGAAATGACCGCTACAGCGAACCATCTCTCCGATTCCTGATCAAAGTTCCATATTATTGTGTACGTGGGAAAATATGGTCCAGTCACTGCAAGCCATCCCAAATAAATCAGTATGATGCATGTAGAAGTGACATTACGTGTAAATATTTTTGACACCCTGAAGGGAAAATACACTGCAATTGTTCTTTCTATGGAAATCAGAACAATATGAGTAGCTGAAACATTTCCTAAGAATCTGTTAAAGAAAACGATGTACGTCATTTGATACGCCTCGTATGTTCTGGCCATTATCGGATCAAACTTGGAAATAATACAAGTTCCTCGCCTGAAAGGCATGGAGATATCGTAGGATAAATCCACCACAGAAAGAGACATCAGAATGATGTTGGTGCTGTCTCGGACACCTTGATGATGGAGGATGAGAATGTTCAGGGTGTTACCAACGATTCCGAAAGCTGCCGCTATGTGTAACATCACACAGTTGATGATAGTGTCGATAATAGATAATACCTCATCGCTGACAATGTCATGGAATCGGTTAGAAGGTGTAGTTGAATTCATGTTGATATCTTGTAGCTGTTGATATTTTCTTTGTTGTTACAACTGTTAACGATGCACAGTGTTCCCTGTTCCTCTTATCCAGAATCTCTTAAATTATACAGCTCCAATAAAGTATAAACCTGGAAGATTTAGTTGTGTAAAGTTCATTGCTCGTAGTTTTTGATCGGTTTGGTCAGTTTGGTTCTCATAATTGAACTTTTTTTGGGTCAATGATTTGAAAACGAAATGGTGTATTGTGTTTCCAACTGCAACAAGCACCATCAACAGAATCACACTGCTGTTTTGGTCTGAAATTTGCTGATCTCGTCACCAGACTGGGCCCTCGGTGCTGTTTTGGCTGCCTGCTTCCCATGAAGACATTTAATTACAAAACTATCTATCGTAAACCTAGAAACATCATATATGAACAGGCTGCTGTCTGATTTTCAAGCTGCGAAAGTATTGAGATGAAGATGTTCTTAAACGGTGATAAAGCTTTGCAAAAATAAGAAGAAAAAATTGAAAGATACTTTTTAAAGATTTCACTACATTCGACTGTCCCGGTTAACTGACATCAGTCTATGACCGTCCAGATGACAGGGGAACGCACTGAAATATTTTGATCTTATAGTAGGCCTACAAAATGATTTGACTCACAGAATGCGATCTTAGTTCTTGTTTGTTCTGTCTCCATTTTCTGAAAAACTTCTGAAAATTTGCACTAAGTTCGCTGTGAAATCTTGCTGCAAATACATTGCATATACCGAAGGGCGCAGGGAAGACAAATGTTCGTTTCTCTCCAGACAAATGTGATAAGACGCCCTGATTCTTTTTTGTTTGTTTCTCTCGCTGATTATCCGGCGAAATTCTACTTTTGGGACGCAATTTAACAAGCGAGTACAATCAGCACTTTATTTGGCTACAGATTGGCTGAGATATAACTAAAATTATTCATTATAGACCTTCCCCCTCCCCTTCCCGCTAAATGACTTTCCTAAATCACAATGCAGATGTGTAATTTTTAATGCTCTCCGGTATACTCACAAACTGTCCACTGAAGACGGCTTGGTGACGATTTTCTAGCGAACTAATAAAAATTAGTGCGACTCTTTCACCATGAACTGTTGTAATTAACCTTTCCTGCGATTAGTGTAGAAAAGTCGGCCATTTAATAATATTGCCTGAGGCTATGATCCTAATACATAGTCTGTAAAGTGGGGAGAATTTCAATTTAATGGGAGAAAATGATGTATGTTTACCCACAAACTCTGACTGATGTTGTTTCTGGAAGGTAAAGCGATCCTAATTCTCTTTTGATTTTTTTGTCCCTGTTGCTGTGAGACTCCTGCTCCTGCAAATCACATATTACAGATTTGTGTAATTTATATGCTTTTTATATAAAACGAAATTGTTCTCTACGAGGAGATTCAATGAAGGTTTGAACGAAATTGTATAATAAATTAAAAAGAAAAGTCACAGCTAGGTTATTTGCACTTGGTTAGCGATGAAATCTTACTGCAAATATAAACCGAAGGCTGTGGAAGACCAATGTTTGTTTCTTTCACTTTGAAGACAACTTAATTGATTGATGTGCAATTTTGAAAGCCATCAGTCCGACAGTATTCATATTATCTTGAAAAAAAAAATACTGACCATACATTTCTGCAAAAACAGTGATTGTGCAACAGCCACTAATTATGATGCAACACACTTTGGATGTTTACTTTTGGTGTTCGTTCCATAGCGCGCTGGCGTCTTATAGGATCACGGTGCTTTTTGTTTGGTATTAATGATTCACAAAATCCTAAGTCAGAATAATCAGCCCACACATGTAAACATTAAACCCCCATTCTAATCCTGTTTTCCTTCAACTACAACCCAAACGCGCTCAGCGATTTGTTGTATTTGTTTAATATAAAGGTTTTCCACGTGACGATACTTTTGTTTGAGAAATCAAGTAATTCTGCAGAAAATGTCCAAGCTAGTATCACCTTCAGTGACATGTTGTATTTCTTTAAACCATTAAATGTGTATCATGTTACGTTTGTGTGATAACGCTTCTAATTCTGTGGAGAGCTAGTAGCTGTTTGGTTGAGAACCCTTGGTGATGTTTTTACCCGTTCTTAAATGCCAACATTAAATATAATGCACAACGGCCAGAAATCCTTACTTAAGTTCTCGATTTTAGAATGACAGCCCTCCGCGTAGCTTAACTCATCATTTTCTGGGAGATCAAAAAACAAGAGCGAAACAAAACTGTCGTCAGAATTAAAATTTGGGAAATTACGTTCGGTAAATCTCTTTAATATCAACATCTAGCAGAACCCTTGAAAAAGAAAATAGCAATACTTTGTGTAACTACATCTTGAACTGATACAGGCATACGGCATACTTGTTAATGAAAGTTTTTTTTATCTCACTGACGATCAATGTGGAAGCGATGTTTTGTCTTGCAATCTGTGACAGAAAAATGTCCCTCATGCCTGTAATCTAGGTGAAGTTGTCGGTTTAAGTGGAGAGATGTGAACACTAAATATTATATTAAAATTAGTTAAGTACAGGGAAGTAAAGACATTGTACTCTACTAATTATTAGAAAAACTATCAAGAGCTACTAATTTGTGTAAGCTTAGACTTCACCCCACAGGCATTCAGTGCACATAAATACATACTCATACACATATTATTAAACACATTATACACACACACATGCACGCACATTTTCTTTGGAAGCTCAGAATTGGGGGTCACGATGAAGTTTTCGAAAATAATATTTTTCTAAACACAGCTAAACAATCAGCCATATTGGTATTTAATACGTAGTCTGTCAGGAACAAAACCAAATTTTGCTATATAATCACATTTTCTGTTCTATGCAATGAGGAACATTATTTTTGTAAAGTCATAGTGTCATTTTAGTGCTGTTGATACTGCCAGCGAGTCCTGACAAATCGTCAGCTACGGTGAGAAAGTTTTGTCTCTGAAGATCAGAATCTTGTCTTTTGGGAAACGTCACATTTCAGGGATCAGGGAACCACGGGAGACCATGTGAAACTACCTGCAACTAATTGTCCCCTTAAAATGACAACATTCTATCTCAACTTTTTGCCTGAACTGAGTTCACACTACACACTACACACTACTTCTACAGGCCTTCTCCATTGTGTGTCAAGGTACCAAGTGGATTCGGTGTGTAATTTGTAAGTATTACTAAAAAGGAAAAAAAGGGGCATGTGTTAATGAAGGCATGACACTTTGATCATGAATTTCATCAAAAGGTGAAGAAGGGAGTTAGAACTTTGTCTTTATATGGGGACCAAATTCTTCTTGGTGTACGTTTTACAGCTTTGAGATTACAGTCATGCTCTGTTTTTCACAGTCTCAATATTTGCGTTAAGGTTCTCGGCGAAGTAATTACTACCGACCGCACGTTTAGGTAAGAGTTCCATATTATAAATAACGCCATGGTCAATATCTGTACCAATTAGCTCTCACAGTATGAGTGGACAGCGGTGGGATAATTTCGCCACGCTCGAACTGTTGCTGTTCACCTAAACCCGGCTTTATTGCCCCGTAGCGCCAATGATACATCGAGTGGCGTCACGGCTTTGATGTTTTGCAGCTCAGAGCCCGGAGACGATTCTAGCAGGTGAATCTCTCCGCCCACACGCTGACTTCCTGCGGGCATCTGTAATAGTCCCGGGGAGCGTCATCAGTGACCACTTCAAACGGCTGAGGTTGAACGAAAATGAAGTGTTGCCCATTGACTTGGAGATGAAGTTGATTTTTATTAGAGAGTTGAGAATTCTCTCTTGCGAAGAAAAAGAATCTTTACATCCATCACCTTCGCTTCTTTTGTTGCTTCTCCTTTAACGAAATAGAATCATCAGTTTTCATGCTGCATTGGATTATCAATAAATCTTGCCAATCCCACCTTTATTATATTATTTGTATATGTATATCTTTCCAAGGGGACTAACTGCAGAAGTAGTTGACTGATAAAAAGAAAAAAAAAAAGTCATTAGGGGGATTTATATCTTAGGTTCCTGGACTGATTCCACTGACATTTACTCTCAATTTATGAACGTGAAACGGCGGGGAGTGTCATATTTATGTACATTATAACTTTGTTCCAAGTCCATACCTGTCAGCTGCTCATCTCCCTCTCCTAAAACCACAGGGTCCCACCGAAAATGTGTATCACACTCGCGCCACTTCGCATCCTGCTGGGCTTTTCTTTCAAATTAAAGTTGATACAGAGAACATATGACCTCAGGGTAGCATCATAGAGAAGATGAGTACCTCCTGCAGGGCTGTGAGAGATTGGCAAGATCTTTGAAGATTTGTCTCTCTTTTGTTCCTAGCTTTAATTCTCACTAAACGGTGGACAGGTGTTTTCGTCCGCTGTCCAGTGAGATTATCTGTCCCTGCTGAGCTAATCATGACCTATTCCAGTGATTCCTCTGAGGGGACTTCGGGAGGCTGTGGGGAACACTCAAATAAGACCCCAGGGAGAGGATTCTGATTATCCCATAACTTATTACCGCTGGTGGTTGATGCAGTTCTGTCGCATTAAAAACACAGAAATGATTGAACTTTCTTGACTCTCACTATGTTTAAGTATTGCCCCCCTCCCCCCCCCCCCCCCAAAAAAAATAATAATAAAAACTACAACATCGACAGGAAGGCTTCCAGCTTCATTAGGTCGAGATCTTCGCATTATTTCATTTCTCATGTGTTACACATTTTTGTGCCGAATTAGGAAAGAATTTTGCCTTCCCCATGAGCATCCTATACGTATATCATTTGAAGAAGGTATTAATTGATGTGAACTAGAAAAATGCATTATTTCTAAGATTTTTATCCGTGTCTAGAATTGAACGTATATTTTAGGAAAGTGGGGCACCTAGGAATCTGTGAGCACATGGGATTATAGAACCCTAATTTGTTTTGGTATTTATAATGAGTACAAACTGTTTGGCAAACCTTCTCTGATAAGTCGAACTACGGCGTCTCCACAAATTTGTTGAATATGAGGAACTGTAAAGTCTAGACAAGCCCATCTTACATCAGACAACAGCTAAAGTGATTCCTTTCATAGATAGCGACAGCGATAAAAATTGTGGTGCCCTACCGACTGTACCGCACAGAGGGATTGGGCAATCCTGTCTAGAATTGGTTTCAAGTGCTTCTCCTCTAGATATTCAGTAAGTAATAAAAGTATCGGAAAGTTACTCTGGCGAGGCAATTCGCCACTGAGAATATGTTGGACAAGCGTAATATGATCCTAAATCTCTGACCAACGTAATGGCGGTAGAGAAATAAATACTGATTGTTCCCAAGCCTCAAATGTCTCAGGAATTATCAGCATTGGCCGTGGAAGAGAGCACGAAGCGCTGGTCAGCGAGATGAAAGACTGACTCCCGTGGGACAAAAGTAATAAGGCGAGACCAGCGATTGTAGATAAATTGCAACAAGTGGCGCCAGCACAGGACTAGTGGCTCACTGGGCCTGTGGGAATTAGGACTGATCCCTGCCTCTCACACACTTCCAAGGGCGATTGTGAAAGCAGGTGTCCAAAAATGCCCAGGGCCAATTTCTGTTAGTATTTAGTCGACTATTTAGGAAACTTCCCACTCACCTGTCACCTTTGAAGGCTGCAATTCCCCATGAAACACTTCACAATATCTACCTCCCCCTGCCTCCCTCCTTCCCTCCAATTTTCTAATACCAAGTGCATTTTGTTTCTACTTTCTTTCTTTCTTTCATGCGAAATGTCAGATTCAGATAATCGAACTGCAAAAGTTTCCATAACCATAAATAGTTACCTTATATAGTTAAATCAGTTGCAAATTTAATGTTGCATCACACAAATGAACATCGGCATTTTCCACAAAGATCAATTATTTTTCCATACAGTTAAAACAGTTGTAAATTTGATACTTCACAGGAAATGTTTGGCGATCTTGTGGATTTTTAGTGCCCAGAACACAGCCAGAAGAAAGAAACAAGAAAAACAACAATAAACAATAGAAACTAAAACCGAAAAGAACGAGCTGAAATGGTGTCTTCCTAGAATCCTCTGAAAATAAAGACTCCTTGCCAACGCTTTGCTTTATAATCTTAAGCCTTAACCTAATGCCAGTTCTTAATATCTTTTTACAGGGGTGACCGCAACCTAAACACAACCTACTTTACACGTAATCCTTTGTTTGGGTGTCAAGCCACACCATACTCCCAGACATTTGAAAAATACAATACGAAGATTCCACTGTGTCGAAATCTGCTTTTCGTGCGAAATCTACACATGGTTTGTTTCCACTGTCAAGTAATTAACCCCAATGAAGATGCGTTCAAACGGAACTCAAACATGCGTGCGCCCAGAATTAGCCTAATTGTGGGAGAAATTAAAAGACGATGTTACGTTTCCGATCACCTTTCTACGATTCTGAACTCACCAGGCACAGCCCAGAAAATAGCCCGCAGGAAACCGTATCGTTTTACGCCCCTTGTCTGGGCTGACGCCGCTAATTACCTGTGCAAAATTGCTAATCTTGGGCGCCTAAGCAGTTAATAAGGCAGTCAGAAAATACAGTGTCAATTACCCTCGAAAACACAGAAGATTTCACACGTTCAGGCTTCGTTTCTCGGCCGACGGATTCCTAAACATGACAAAACGGCGTGGCCCCCTCATTTGCAGCAGCCAAAACTTTTCAACGCCTGTTTAGCCGTTTCTCTTTTATTTCCTCCTGAAGAAACGAGTTGGTTTTTGTGTTGTTTTAAACACTACATGCCCGAGTTTCAGGCGAGGCATCAAAAATAATAGTGGCATTGATTTCAAAGAGTAGAGTCTAATGATTTTTGGCTCAACGTGTTTATATCAAACCGCCGACCTCTGGCCTGGGTTCATGTGTGCAAGTTACCTTGTTTAAACTGGTGTGTTTTCAGATAACAACTCAGAAATTGAAACCTGTTTAGATTGAGGCGAGCGCTTGGCAAATGATCAAATAAGAAAATGTTTCAATCGCACGTGAGAAGGGAGGATGTCGAGCTCTTTGCATCCTAGGAAATATCTGAATCAAGCGTAAACACTGAAGAAAATGAAAGAAAAGAGTTTGGAGCAACAATTTTCTGCTTGCTCATTAAGATGAGATTCCTGCTCTGTTACGACAAAAAGACTGTGTACGCAGATCAGCTTTGGGGCTTTTTGTTTTAGGGGGATCGCTGCCCTTAGCATCTGTACCTCGTATATGCAAATCAACCTCATGATTTAAGATCATATTATAGAATGAAATGTGCTTTGTCTATCTATCCGGGTTATAATTTTGGCAAAAAATTAAAACAAAACAAAATAAACCAATAGGTGATTTGTTTCCATAATGCGCCCGTCTGGTGATCCTGAAACTTACAGAATTTCCTCCGGGGGTGATATGGAGTGTGATTTATTGATAACAGTTCTGGGTAAAGTTTAAGGTTTGTGACCAAAGTGTAACTTAAAATTTTAGAAGGTTTTTGTGTTGTTGTTTTTTGTGAGTGGAACTAGCGAAATTGTGTTTAGGGTGAAAGACCAAATTCCGGAGAAAACCTCACAAAAGGGGAAAAATTTGCTTTTATGGAAACTGAGATTGGCCATTTTTTCTGAATTCAGTTGGAATATTTTGCTTGAAATAGTCTTAGAAATACATCTGTGTTATTTTGATTTTCATTAAGAGGTATAAAGATTTCACCATCAGCTCCATTTTGCTAGATCCACTCACAATTAATATCACCGGTAAGACATTATATTTCGTCACTTTTTAATAGATGGAACTTGCAAGGGATCGTCGACATACATAGGGAAACAGTGACAATCTTCTTAAGAAACCTCGTTTGTCACTGACACCATCAAAGACAAAAACAGCGCATCTTCTCCCGAAAACGCACCTTTGCAAAAGGACGAAGTGTGAAATTTACCCACCGTTCTGTGCGCAGCGCGCGCGGGTGAGTAAATTGGTTGTGCATGCGTCATTGCAGACTGTCACAGTGACGCTTTTTGCTCATATGTCACAGGAAAGTTTCGCCGTTTTTTCTCTGCCTGCTCACGAGTTCATTTTGTCGGGAGCTGGTCTCCACAGGAAGGGAGTTGGCAACAAATGTTGACACCATTTGGCTTAAACACGTGCATCTGGAAATTATTTTGACTGAATTAGACAACAGGTAATTAACAGATCCAGTGATCTCTTCCTCGGCGCTCATAATGTACGCAAAATGCGCAGTTTTTTGGCTACGTTTAAAGCATACTTCCTCATACATCATTATTTAGGAATGCTGTGTATTTCTTTCAGAACGGATTAAAAGAGTGGTTTGCAACCGTGCGTCGTAAATACACATGTCAGGCGGGCAAGAAGTTAAATCCACTCGCAACGGATGAAACAGGTTACAAATTCATAGACTCTTGTGCTCATTTAACCGGCAAATTTGTTTTAAATCAGGGAGTCAGAGAACCAGTATCTTTGGGCTATGTTGAGCAGCTCAAGAGTCTAGATGGAAATGAATTTAAACTGTTCGGGTTTATGTGTTTCACGTGTGGTGATCCTTTCACCTGTGGAGTTCCCACCCCCGGCCGCTGAGGCAGCTACGCTCATTCCTAAATCAACATGTCATTTGTGCTGCCCTAAGAGGCTGTGTCAACAAGCAAAGAAATACTGGATATTTAGTAGAGTGACCACCACTTGAGGTCACTAGTTTTTTCGCTTTAATTTGCCCAGGCTAAAAGTCATACGACTTGTAATTTAATGTTAAATGGGCGAAAAAGATATAATTAAAAGAAAAGAGATAGAGAGATGGAGAGAGACAGAGAGAAAGAGATATAGGGTGAAGGAGAGACAGAATGCGAAAAGAGTGGAGGCGAAGCGAGAAAGGGGGAAACGGGGGAGAGAAGTGAATGACAGCGGGAGTGGGACTAAGAGAGAGAGAGTGAATTTGAAAGAACGTGAAAGATAGCGTGACCGGGAGGGAGAGTGAAAGTGATAGAATGAGAGAGAGAGAGAGTGGAAGACTGTGTCCGTATGTGTATGAGAGAGAGAGAGAGAGAGAGAGAGATAGAGAGGAGAGAGAGAGAGAGAGAGAGAGAGAGAGAGAGAGAGGGAGAGAGAGAGAGAGAGAGAGAGAGAGAGAGAGAGAGAGAGAGAGAGAGTGAGAGAGAATCTGTCCTGAAACTCTTGAAGAAGCGAGGAAACAAATCTATTCCAGCCGAGAGACAATGGAGGAATCAAGCCAACAGAAAATTCTCGATGTCATGATCTTGTCACACTCAACTGCTTCTTCTTCACCTTCAACTGTCTCGACGTAGCGAAGCCGGGAAGTCGCTGAAGCAGAACTCAATGTCTTCCACCTCCACGTCATTTCCGGCAAGCTGTCCCATTAGTCAAGTCAAAATTTAGGTCAAGCTCTTCGGCATGTATGTGCTGCAGCCAAAGCGTAAATATATTATCCTATTTGGCAGGTATGTGGTTTTCGTGCCGTTTCTTCAGTTGTTTGTTTATCCCTAAAATGGCAGAGAAGGGCATAATATTGTGGTATTTGTCAGAAAATCTCCGTAGATTATTAATTAATTATCGTATTGAGACCAAAAATAAACGTAAAAATAGAATAAAATAAAGACACTTAATTCATCATCCTCTTCCCTTAAGTCTTCTCACTTGCCTCGTCTGGTTATCATCACTGAAGATGATGATGATGAACATCAAGATGATGGTGATGATAATGATGATATTGATGATGATGTCGTCTTCTCTTTCTTTTTGAGCGTTTAGGATCAATAGGCATCCCACTCATTCAATCCCTCCCTCTCTCTCTCTCCCTCTCTCTCCCTCTCTCTCTCTCTCTCTCTCTCTCTCTCTCTCTCTCTCTCTCTCTCTCTCTCTCTCTCTTTCTCTCTCTCTTTATCTATCTAACCATCTATTCTTTCTTTCTTTCTCTCTCTGTCTTTCCAATCTCTCCCTCCCTCATTCACTCTTTCTCTCTCTTTCTCTCACTGAAACTCTCTCCCTTCCTCCCTCTTACTCCCACCAGCTTCTTTGCCCGCATCTTCTCACTCTCTTCGTCCGGCTATCATCAACAACTCATCACCACTCTTGAGCTTACTCCAGAGAAAACAGAAATTGGCTCACAACACAAGAGCCGTGTGAGGAAAGAAAAAACGTGTGTGAAAATGCGGTCGAGAATAGTCGGATCTTGATTTCTAAATTCACTGACAGGGGCGTCGACTCCCTTTAATGGCCATCCATATATTAAGTTACATAAAGTGGTATGAAAACACCCTAAAACGGATGGTTAAATTCTATGAGACTGCTGAATGCACCACTATTAAGTTTTATTTACCCATATAATGTAAAGTCCGATCTACGTTTGCTTGAAGTATATCTAGGGCTATAAATTTAAGGCCTGGTCCATTCATTCATGTCGTACAATCTATCCGAACAGTAAAGTTTATCTGAGAGTGTATAATAAGGTTTGATCCACAGATTCATGATGTTTGAACTATCTAAAGAGTAAAATCTATATCGGACTGTGCATTTCAGGCTTGATCCACACATTTATGACATTTAATCTATCAGAGTGTAAATTAAATACCCATGCATCTATTAATAAAGCAATAATTGCAGTTTAAAATAGAATTTTATCGAGCACTGTAAACTCTGCAATGGGAAAAAAATGTGACGCCTATAATATAATAATATATAAAGGAAAGTGTAGTGTCAAAAAAAACAAAGTCCATCTGCCTGCATTTAAAGTAAAGTTTATATCCAAATATATGGCATGTAAAATTCCATCATTTCCAAATGGTAATCAAATAAAACATTCAAGCTTGTTATCTTTATAACGTAGTGTAATCACTCTTAATGATGATAAAAGAAAATGCTGAAGTAGACTCCTCGGGTTTTACCTCTTCACGCCATTTCTGGGAAACTGTCCCATAAGTCAAGACAAAGATGTCTGTGGAGAAATTAAACGGCATTTACGAAGTACAATCAAATCTGACATCATTACAATTTAACGTGATCTTAATGATGATTAATATAGAGGAGAAGAGACCAGAAAAAAAAAAACCACCTGCTCTTTGGATTTGTTTGCTCTTTAACGTATTTCTGCCATATGGGTGTCTGTACAGATTTCTCACGCCACCGCCCCCCTCCCCCCCCCCCCCCTCCCGTGCCCAAGAATAAATTTTTAAAAAATTAAAAACAAAACTTTAAGGGAAAAAAAGGGCTTATATGGCAAGTTCTCGATTGGGAAGTAAATTTTTCCTGTGTGAAGAGAATGCAGCGATTCAGCGAACGATACAGCAACTGCAACAACAATAATAACAAAACCATTTCTACGCGTCCAGGCCACCAGAGTGTGGGTCCCTCTCAGCCCGTGAGAAACTTCTAGAGACACGCCTCCACTGAGAAAATGTCTGCACTTGGCTGTATGTAGACTGCAGGCACAAACTAACTCTGTGTTTCCCTCGGCGAACCCACAAGGGAGATAATTGATTGTTCAGAAGGGAAGGGGGGTAACCTGAGAAAAATGAGAAAGAAACTGAGTACGCTCTTCAAAGAAGGAGGTGAGAAATGTATATGATGGCGGTGATAGTGTGACGTGTTTTACAGAAATATAATGGACGAACCATTGACCAGGGGAAATGAGTGCAGACTGGGAAGTCACAGGCATCCTGGGACTCTGAGACCAATTTTGTTTTCACGGAGGTCAGCCGAGTACAACGAACATCAGTATCGTCCCGATCAAGGCAGAAAGGACAGTCCACATACTAAACTTTACTACTCAATTCCCGAAATCTGCGATTTGCATCTCTTCAGTATCATGTAGTTTTCCTTACAAAATAAGTGACGTCAATAAAAGCCTACAGCGATAGCTGAACAGTGAACAAAACTCAGTATTTTCCCTACATTGGCTTTGTAAAATACGGCATTTTTCATGACTTCCGCGCATTCGCCGCTGGGTGACGGTGCGACATCTGTCCAAACTCAACGCTCTAGCTGTCTCATCTTATTGTAGTTATCTTTGGTATTATATTAAAATACAAGTAAATCTCTTTGTCCCCATCTGGCTAGAAAAGTACTGAACGCATATTTTCCGAAATTTAGGCAGGAAGAAGTGAAATATGGTCTTGGACCTATTAGGCTATAAAAGGGCATACATTTCTGCTGGACCAAAGAATAATCCAATTATTAGCATCTCATCAGTTCTCTATCATATAAAAATACAAGACTGTCTTTGCATCCTGCCATGCACTGTAAACGCACTTGAACCGTTTAACCCCTTTCATAAGAACGGGTTTCTGAACAATGATTAATTACTTATCTTTTGCATTTGTCACATTGTTTTGATTTTGCGTAAACTGACACTATCAGGGTTTTCAGCTGCACGCGGACGAAGCCCCAAGCTTGAAATATACCTATAATTTAAAAATAAAACAAAAGAAAAGGGAAAACGGTTTTCTTTTCTGAACGAGTCCATCTGTTAGGATGACACAATGTCAAAACAGCGAATGCCACCCGAGTATGTCACAACAGCACCACGTAGAACAATGAGTCTAGAGTTGAAGAGTTTAAGATATCAGTCACCAACGTGACGCTCGTAATTTCAGTGTCAAGGAAACTGCCGGAAACAATTATATCATATATAGCTCAGTTTGCGCAGTTTCCACCAGTTTGAAAATGCAGAGACTAAGCAGAGACAGTTAAATCAAAGACATGTTGTGCGCCCCGCTGTGACTGGGGGAACTCCCTGGGGCTCGCTGGAAGTTAAAGGTCAAAGGTCTTGCACCCAGTGACCAAGTGGTCGGTTGATTTGAGAATTCCAACATGTTTGCGCCCGAAATATCTTTGACTTCATCTGAGATATTTCTGGATTATCCTTAAAAAGAACAGACCAAATTAATAAAAATGCTCTTAGTCATCGAAGTATAGAATTTGGAGAGATTGGAAAGCCAGACGTGTGTTTAAGATAGTCTTTTTTTCTATATTTATTTTATTTTTAATTGCGCTCAAATTAACGTAACTGCGGGTGTGATTAACTCATCATTTAACGGGTCGAAGAAAAATAGCAGCCATGGCTTTTTTGTAATTGTTATTATTTGTTTGCTTGCGGGTGTAGATCTGTGCTTTCTATAAAAGTGTTTATTCATGGGTTAAACGAAAAAGAAATGCGGCACACATCAAGACAAACCGGCAAGTCTCCGCAGAGTTCTTTGCTCTTGTAGTAGTCCCAATTCCTATTTAAGGGTGGCAACTCTATTGCCAGATTGTTTTCGCCTTATCTCCTTCTCATTTTTTTTTTCTTCTCACCCCCTTTAATTTGTAATGGGCAAAGTGCAACAAGTACGTGCGTGTGACAGGGGTAATGAAACGGAAGAAACGACGGGCAGAGTCTCGGGGAAACTGAGAAGAATGAAGAAGAAAACGAAGACGACATGCGTACGGAGCGGAGCCAACGGGAAGGCAAGCAGGAGCGACAAGTGCAGGAATATGACAGGTTATTTTCAGTCAGCGTTCCTTTTGCTACGTTCTTCATGGGAACAGTTACAGAACTGGTAACGGATAAGCTTCGTGGATAGACTTTATTAGAAAATCAGCTAAAAAAGATGTGAATGAATTAATGAATGAGTGAATGAGTTAGTAATCATGAAAATTAGTTGGTAGTTAACTAAGTAATTGACTAACTGGGTATTAAAATCCATGAATGGATAAACAAATAAATAAATAAATCCAGTTTCTCTTCTTGGATATAACGATAATGAAAATGTCGTGTGAATGCTGAAGAAAGCTTGTTAAAAAAAAAAACAACTTCTCTGACGACAGCAACTGCTTAAACTGAGCTATATAATGTGCCAATTATCAAATCATCAATCTCCCTCTCTCTCTCTCTCTCTCTCTCTCTCTCTCTCTCTCTCTCTCTCTCTCTCTCTCTCTCTCTCTCTCTCTCTCTCTCTCTCTCTCCATCTCTCTTTTTCTCTCTCACAGACACACTCTCTCTCTGCGAATCCTCAAATCGTCTCTAATCCGGGCCATGTTCCAAGCCAGGACGCACCAATGCTGGTATAGTGACTGCATAATCTCTCCCCCTTGCCCCAGCCCGTCACAAGGGGCTATCACTTACCACACAACCCCTCACAACTAAGTACTTCTTCTCTCCACAGATGTAATAGCGATAAGTCGTCGTAACTTCTTACGTTTTATTTCATCTCTTGGCTCCAGTCTAAACTGCCAATTAGATGAGAATGGGAGATCCTCCAATGATATAGCAACCCGGAAACATACAACCGTAACTGTGGAGAGTAAACTGTGTGGCAAATAACTCCAGATCATGAAATTACCACAAAGGCTTAAAGACAAATAGATACATAGATAGATACCAGTTTTAAAAAAAAGCACAAATGGCCTGCTGAAAAGGTATAAGATAAGATAAGATAAGATAAATTTTATTCGTCCTTGTACAAGGAAATTTGTTTTGATCATTGAATACATAACAATACAGTTACAGAAGCAGAAAGTATGATACATAGCGCGCACACACACATATATACACACACACTGATAAATTAACTAAATTAACAAAATTAACAGTGCACACAATATGCTTCCCTAACTAAAACACATTGACCTGACACGCAGGACATAATTCAACTGTGCACAGATTACGATCAAGATGACGACATTATTGTAACATCCTAGTTGATGATGGAATAAACGATTTAAAGTAGCGCTCAGTTTTAGTTTTCTTTGACAACAGCCTTAAACTTCTTACAGATCTTATATATTCCTTGTTCAGGGGATGTTGGGGGTCATTTATAATAATATTAGCTTTTTTAATACAAGCACCAGTGTACAGCTCATCAAAATATGGCAGATCACAGATACAAATTTTGGATGCTTTTTTAATTAAATTATTGATCTTATTTTTATCTTTTTGTAAGATGTTTCCTCCCCAACAGACAACTCCATACGTCAAAACGCTCTGAATAGCCATGGTGTAAAATATTTTCAGAATGCTTTTGCTAACTTTTAAAAAGCGGAGCTTTCTGAGGAAATACATGCGCTGGTTGGCTTTCTTGTATACATATGTTACATGCGCATGCCAGTTAAGCAATGAATCAATAGTAATGCCAAGATATTTGGCCTCTGTGACAATTTCAACCTCTTCATTGTTGATAGTAAGAGGGCAAACAGGATCGTTGTTATTTTTCCTAAAGTCAAAAACAAGCTCTTTTGTTTTCTTAACATTCAGTAGAAGATAGTTGTTATTACACCAACAATGAAAGGATTGCACAATGTTAGAATATTCGTGGCCAGAGTTAGGTAAAAGGCCTAAAATAGCAGAGTCGTCGGAACCATTTTAAATCAGTTTTAAAAAGACTCAGAATTCTTCACTTGAATTATCTTTGTCTCCACGCTGGACAGATCAAACAATACGTGGGTGTTTGGCGACAAGTGAATACTCTGAAAGAGTATTCAAAAAGCCTTGCTATGCCTGGCAGGCTGCTAATACTGGTTTATATATCAGGGTTAATAGCCTGCAGGGCATAGCAACGCTGTCTGTGGCCCTATTGTGATTCAGAAGGAAAGACACATTCTTCGTGCATAGTTCAAATACAAAAATAGTATTTTTTAAAAACACACACACACACGCACAAAAATTTTGTGGCGTTGCAGCACGTTTCCCAGCAAAGTCAAAATGTGGAAAAAATAGCTTTTGAATTAAGCAAAGCCTCTCATAAGAAATAGTACAGAAACGACACAATCAACCGTAAAGGAAAACGAAATTTTATTTCTTCAGGGAGTTTTTGCTACCTACAACTTTTTCTTTTTGCCAGATCTTGACTTGACTGTTGATACCCATACACAGCCTAAAAACGTTTCCGGTTTGCAGTACGCATTGCACTTTGTCACCGGACCAAGGTCATTTTCTCTCTGGTAAGAAAAACATATCACAGCCGGCTAAATTAACCCTTCAGTAACCAGACTGTAACAGGTGCATGCACCTCACAGTGTTCTTCCTTGCTAGTTGTTGACGGCGCAGTCGAGGGAATCAGGAGGATCCATTACCGTCGGAAAAAAAGTAAAAAAAAAAAAAAAGGAACACATGTGGGCGAATTTGATCCTGCATTGGTCAGTCTAAATGTGTTTGCAAGAGCTACTTCAAAGTAAAGCTCACTAACGTGCGACCGTTTGTATATTTGGACTTGATGGGTGATCCCTGGCGAGAGGCTTCGGAAATATTAGGGATGGTTAGAGGGTGGAGCTTTTCTAAGTTCGTTAGAGGGGAGAGTTGGTGGTAGGAGAGTAGGAGGCCGCTATTATTAAAAGTGCCATCATCAGTATCATTCTTCTTAGCTTGGATATATATAAAACTGTTAACTTACTTCACCCATAGAGGGCTGATACTTCGGATCTAGAGATTGTCTGTCAAGGCAAAATTATTACACAAAATATGAACAGTCCGTCTTTTAAAAGAACAAAACTGAAAAACAATTTGCATAGAAGCGACCAGAGTCAGATTAACAGGTTTATGGATAGGAAACAGGCATTTTCACAGGCTGCTAGATATTAAATACACACAAGGCTAATGTAAAAAAAACAAAAAAACATCGACAGTGAACAAGAACATTTCATGTCAAAAAATGATTGAAAATAAAATGAAGTGTCAAAACTAACATAACGGCAATCTTGTATTGTGACTATGTTCAAAGAGCTTGAGAGTTGAGCTGTATGGCAGTGCACGATATAATTATGGTATAACAAAGATAAATTAATTAACGTGCAAGAAGAGGTCTTCTCTATTTGGCAATTAAAGAAACGATATTGCGCTGAACTTACAATATAATAAATTCAAATAAATTGGGGAAAATTCATTTCTTTGTGCGTCCGTCGCTGTGTGAAGTGTACATTGATCTCGGACAAGCTGTGTGGACGAGCTGGAAAAAGAAACATTGAGTACATCTTCAGTGAAATGTGACCAGTTCCACCCTCTGGTCGTCGTCGCGACGCTACACGCTCGTGAGCAGCACTTCCTGCAAGCTGTTTGTGTTTAGGGGCGAGCACTGAAAAGTGACGGTCATGCTTACAAAACCTGCTAATTAAATGCTGTTGTAAGTAACCTCGTCCAACTTTCTCCCTGCATGGCTCGGTTGGTATGTCGTCTCTCAGCAGGAAAACATTCATCTGACGCTTCAACTGGTGCTAAATTGGCAGTGCAAAGAAAATTAATTTGACCCGCTGAATATGATGTCATGTTGGGATTTTTTGCTTATGTTTAGGTTCAATTCACCGAGTTTGTTAATAATTCTGATGAACTTTGGGGTCATCTCTGAGGCGTTTCAGTGTGGTAAACATAATATAGCTTAAAAGTATTCATGCTGAACAATTTGCTTAATGAACATCTTCACTGAACCCAGCTTTGAATTTGTGTTTTCGGATCATCGACATTGGCAGGTGGTGCTCCCACATCACTGGAAACATGGACAAACGTCTTGGCCCATCGAAGGTCTGTCAATACACATTTTCCACCTATTTCCATTTGTACTTATGCAAAAGGGCAAGAAAGTGCACATAATAATAATAGCGACTATGAGGAAAAGAAAGAAAACCAAGCATAATCAGCTTCCATTTTCTTTCACAGTGAAGGCAGTTATTGATACAGACCTGCAGACATCAGTGTTTATTACAAACATGTGCTGCCACGATCTTGGGCCATTTATGTCGTACATGTCAAGACACGGGAAACTACACCAGTCTCCTGTATCGTGTGCAACCAATAGATACTTGTATTTGCATGCAAATCTTGGGCCATGGGTGATGTACTGGGGCATTCACTTCAGATTGTGTGGAAAAGCAAAAAGTTCTTTTTTTTTAGATAAGGTCAGCACTTGATTATTCACAGTGAACCGATTGACTCGCTTTCAGTTTAGCTTTCAAGATTCGGAGATGCCAGTGTTCCTTCTTCAAAGACTTGTGCAACAGGAGATACTCCTGTCTACATGAATACAACTAATATAAACTATGTATGAATTCGTTGTCTCTGTCCCTGCGAACACAACGTGTTCTTATTGCAAAAGTTCCTCTATTTACGTGTAAATACAAATGTAAAAAAAAAAAAACAAGAGGGGGGAAGGGGGTATGATGAAAGGCGAGACCAACATGGATGAGAGCAATTTCTCTTATGCTATTTTTTTTTTACGACCCACAGAGGGTCACGAGCATTTCAAATGGTGTGTAAATCTTCAAACATTGCAGCCTGAAACCTTGGAGCTGAAACAATATTATAACACAAACAGGAACGGTAATTAAAGCAAACAGAAAGGGAGATAATCGCTACAAGCACCGTTTGTCAGCGATGGGGGGAGAGAAAACAGCTATTCACGAGTTCCGGGCCCTTGGGGGGAAATTTCAAACCTCATAATGTTTATATGAGTACAGATACAGGACACAGCTTTCACACCACGGGCGGTGTAGGGGTCGCTTTTGATTTCAGTGGCTCATAGCGCAACCATTTTGTATGGTGGATGCAAGAGAACTTGATGACACCAAAGCAGCTATGAAATGTGAGACGTTGGGACATGCAACAATTAAAGATGATTTTTTAAATCTGAGGTCAAAATTAGAGAAATTGAAAATGATGTAAATGTAGATGCACTCAGAAAAACTGAAAAATATAAATAGGTAAAAAATTCTGGGCTAATCTTAAAGCTTTTTATTATTATTATTATTATTATTATTATTAGATGTCTCTTAATTAGACACTATACTCAAGATTACTTGAAGTTGCTCTGAGCACCCCACGCCTGTTGTTCTAAAGTGAAATACTTCCAACTGTGCCGTGCTTAATTTTAAAGCTTTCATCATGCTTACTGTATTTATCCCTCATGCTGGTAAAAACAAAAAACGAAAAACATGGCCTACTGAAAAGGTATGGCAGTTGTTCCTGTAGTATGGGAAACTTTAATTCCTATTCGAAGTCAGGCTTTTTGGATGAATAAAGATATCATTGGCCCTGTCATGGAACCTCACAAGTGCAAAGGACATAAGTATACAACAGAAGAAAAAAAAATGTTGCTTAGAATTAACTCTTGTCACAAATACAAATTGTAGTTAGATTAATATATCATTTGAAAAAGCGAGCCCCCCTTCTTCATAAACAATGGAACATATTAAAATTACTTTAAGAAGTTAATACAACATAATAAAATGGCAAAAAGGCCCTAAGTCCTGACATCAGAGTTTGTGAAAACTCACTTGTATAGTTTTATGATAACGCCAACTATTTCTCCTAATCAATCGTCTGTACAATTATGGCCCAGTGGGGAACAAAAACAATAGAACATATTAAAATTATTTTAAGAAGTTAATACAACATAATAAATGGCATAAAGGCCTAAGCCCTGACATCAGAGTTTGTGAAAACACATTTGTATAGTTTTATGATAACGTCAACTATTTCTCCTAATCATTCGTGTGTACAATTATGGCCCAGTGGGGAACAAAAAGGTTAATGTCATCTGACCTGTGTGAGTGGGCGAGATGGATCAGGGCCAATTCGAGGGCGTGGCCACTGGTGCAATCTCTCCCAGACACTCCAATCACCTGGGAACGTGACCAGAAATGATTGTCTCCCTCGTACTGCCACACATAATGTACACGTTAATCACGGCCAGCCATATTTCCGGTATGACGTCAGTGCCAAAGCTCCTATGGCTGAGGTCGATTTTATTATTCCGCATTCATTTTTTTTAACCGACTCACTTCTAGTGTTTTCTTAAAATGAATACAGCTCTCATAATATCCATTCGGAGAGCTGCAATGATCAGTCCTAAGGCTACGAGAAAACATTGTGAGATTCAGAAAAATGCCAAAGTACTGGAAATTTAAAAACAAACATGTGTGTAATTTCCATGCACCTTTTGAATTGAGTGCTTTTTCGTATGAACCGTTGAGAGCGGCTTATATGAGTGAATCAGTTAATTTATAAATTTGATTAACAAAGTTCAAGAATAACAAGTGAAAAAATTCGCCTTTCTTTGTTAGATTTTCTTTCCAAATTAAATCAGAAAGAATCTTCAAGCTAAACGTTTAGTCACTCAGAATTAGATTCTTTTTTTTTTTAATTTAATTTTTTTTTTAACAACAGATGAAAATACATGTAGACAGTCCAGCAACAGCACAAATCAAATTTTCAATGCCTTGGTCATCTATCTATCTATCTATCTATCTATCTATCTATCTATCTATCTATCTATCTTTCTATCTATCTATCTATCTATCTATCTATCTATCTATCTATCTATCTATCTATCCATCCATTCATTCATTCATCCATCCACCCACTCGTCCTCCTGTCTGTCTGCCTGTCTGTCTTTATGTGAACGTATGGTCTCTCTCTCCTCTCTTTCTCTCCTCTCTCTTTGCCCCTCCTCTCCCTCTCTCTCTCTCTCTCTCTCTCTCTCTCTCTCTCTCTCTTTCTCTCTCTCTCTCTCTCTCTCTCTCTCTCTCTCTCTCTCTCTCTCTCTCTCTTTCTCTCTGTTTGTTGAAAATCACGGGCAAATTTCTGCTACCTACCACAAAAGCAATATCACAAATTAAAATCCTGGGTTTTTTCGTTTTGTTTCCAAGGGACTCAATGGCAACTGACAATACCACAAAACCGATTAGATTAAGTATAAGAATATCAAGGGCGGATCCACGGAGAAACACCGGAAATCAGAGATGAATCTATCAAAGATAACCGTCTTCCCGAAGCATGACAATCTTTAAGTTTCGCATGTTTGCTGACCCGTGAGCAGGGGTTTTCGTACCTACACAGGTAGGCCACCTGGTGTTAGCAGGAAGCTCCTCTGACGCACACTGAATAAGGGCCCAATATGATATTGAAAGGTAATGATTCATTGGGAGGATATGGAAACAGTACCAGAAATGAAAGTAAGCATTTGCTCTACATGGTATAATTTAATATTTTGACTAAAGCTGGGTTTTCATGTATACCGAAACGGAAACGGAAACGAAAACATCACAAAGCCTTAAAACAGAGAAATAAAAGGAATCTTTTTATACGTACGAAAAGACAATTTCTGTAAACATGGGAACACTCTTTCTTTCTACTACTTGGTGGATTTTTGCTGTGTCGGTTGCTATTTCCCTTTCCGTACTGATGAAAACACAGCTTAAAACATGAAAAAAAGTTGTTGTTGTTGTTTTTTTTGGTATTTTCTAAAATTTAATAATTAAGAAGAGTGTCCAAAAGATCCGTTTATATAACGCAGTACGATCTATGATTATAATAATTATTGCTTTCATATTCAGGAATGTTCCATAAGCGTAGATCTCATAGACATCAAGAGCAATATAAATGCAATAACTATAACAACAATAGATAATGACAAACATCTCAGTTTTTGAAAAAGAAAAAGGTCGAGTTGCGGTAGATGACCTGCGGCCCTAAATATTACTGTCTGAGAAACAGGGGTCTACCCTTTGAAGAGACTGGAAACCTTTGATATTCAACTCTTCGCTTGTTGCCCGAGGGTTTGCAATGCAATTTGTCTGTGTCTTGCACAGAGCGTAGATCGTGCAATGCAGTAGACAGTGAATGTTTAATGGGTTTGCACATTTGGCATGGCGTGGCACCTGTGCGCCTGGGCACTCGGCTACAATACATCTGCCTTCACATTCTTCGTTCTGTCTTTCTTTCTCTTTCGCTTTCGTACTTTACCGACTACTCCATTACCTTTGAAAGAGAAAGTACTGCAAATTGTGACTAATGTTGTAAAGGGGAGGGGAGGGGTGAAAGACCAAATTCTACTGGCTTTGAAAGATGGATACACAAACGGAAACAGAGAGGTGGAGAAGAATAAAGTAATGATTGACGGAAGTGACGAGAAGGAAGCTTGGAAGTGGAACAATATTATATTGATACATACAGACAAAATGACAGCCAGACAGCTGTCGGTCTGAAGGAAGATAGACAGAAGGGCAGACAGATTGTTATATACAATGTAAAGAGAGATGGATGGTCGGATGGGTGAATGGACGGATGGGTGGATGGATGGATGGATGGATGGATGAGTGGATAGATAGATAGACAGATAGATAGATAGATAGATAGATAGATAGATAGATAGATAGATAGATAGATAGATAGATAGATAGATAGATAGATAGATAGATAGATAGATAGATAGATAGATAGATAGATAGATAGACAGATGGATAGATGGATAGATAGATAGATAGATAGATAGATAGATAGATAGATAGATAGATAGATAGATAGATAGATAGATAGATAGATAGATAGATAGATAGATAGATAGATAGATAGATAGATAGATAGATAGATAGAATTGTTCAGAAAATGGGTGTGGTCATAAAGTCTCAAATGGTTAGACTCTCCCAGGGACAAAGTACCGGTAATTAGTATCTGTAGATCGACTTGCCTGTGTTTACCATTAACCATCTGAAATTTTATGGCATCAGATCTACTCGAGCCAGGATCTGCTCTAAACACAGCTTGTTGAAAACTTGTTGATGAATAGCCCTAGTCGATCACGGGCATCAATGTAAACAAACACGGGGAATTTGCAATCCTAAACAGCCAACAAATAGCTCTCTTTGCTCACAGCCCCATAATCACCCTCCGGCCCATCGTTTCCCCGTTAGGCTGGGGGCTAAGTGCGGCCAAACGAGCAACCTCTCTCGCTGTGTTTGGCATTTTTCTCGCCAAATCTGGGGAAATATGGTTGCCGTTACGACAAGGTAGCACCACGTGCCGGAATACCAATGGTTTCCTGTTCGTTTCAGTCTAAACAATCCATACCAGTAGCTGTCTGGTCTCTGCAACTTGAATAACATACATATGGCATCGGCAGTGACATATATATGTGTGTGTATGTCTTTGCTTATTATACTTGGGTCTAACTGTGACACGACGATCTTATATTTGTGTCAGTGCGCCTGAAAGTTACAGTGCCTGCAGGTGTGAGAGATTGTTTTTTAGATCAAGAATAGACTACTGTTGGGTGCGGAACAACATATTACAGTGCACAGATTCGTACACGAATGTGTCGAGTCTGTAGACTCACGAGCAAATAAATCTACCATGTAGATTTATAAAGAAGTTGAGTTCTTTTGTTTCACGGGGGCCTCAGCATAGTGCTGTTGGCCCCCTGTTCTTGATTTTCTCTCTCTCTGGTCTTTCTTGTTAGCTGGTTGTTCTTTTTTTTCTTTCTTTCTGTTGTTGTCTTCATTCTTCGTGGTTTTTTATTTATTAATTTTTGGGATGCGCCAAGGTAAGGGCAAGGACAAGACAGGAAAAAGGGGAAGACAGAGAAGCAGTTCTGGGACACTGTCCCTTTCAGGAGTTTGAGATTTATAAAGAAACCTGGTCTTCATGCTTTTATACAAAAAGCAGTCTAGCATTTTTCCAATCAGAAGTGTAAATTATATACATTGTCATAACGTAGGAGTTGCATCCGCTATTTTTCCCCGACCCCACAGACTATTCTTGAAGACCATTGAACTTAATGACGAGGTAAAATAAGAACTGACCAATGCAGTTATTATTATTTTTTTTTTTTTTTGTTTAGTCATCGTTGTAAATGTACACAACTTTTCACTCAGCTTGATTTGTCGCCACGGAGAATACTAACTAATTAACTAATTAATTAAGACTGTGCACTGCATTGATTTAATGCACACGTCCTGCATTTAATTTGCATGTTTGACGAAAAGACTTTTCAATTTTTGATAGCTAAACCTTGTCCATAAATCGCCTCGAGGAGGAATAGAAGGGATGCTGGACTGACACACTGTGAAACTCAACCTAAACTCAGACGGGCCTGGAAGTACCAGGGTGTTCCTCACGAGTATGTTGGTGTCGTACACAGCAGTGGATATGCCACTGTGGTCTAGAGGTAAGGTGCTCACCTCTCATGCCAAAGATACCAGGTTCGAATCCCGGTCGGTATAGGCATGTTTGAATTTTGGGATTTTTCTCATATTTTCCTGTCCCTGATCCTATGGTAGGTAGAATCGCACACCTGTTCTTCTCGGATGAGGAGGCACTATGCGCACGTTAAAGATACCTTGAGAGTTGGAAATCGAGAAGAGCAGGCTGGACAGGCCACTGCCCCGGGGAAAATAAAATAAAATTTATCCCCACCACTCCCTCTCATCCCCTATCCCCCCCCCCCGCCCCCTCGGAAAAATCTCCCCGACCGGCCCTGCGCTGTGGCGAAGACGTGTCTGCTCAGTTGTAACCAGGCTGCAGTGACACTAAGGCAAGGCAAATTTCCCAAATGGGATTAAAGAAGTAAACAAAATACAAAATACAAATACAAAACAAAAATAAAATCGGTAATTGTGTGCTGATCTGGATAAAACCTTTCCGAGACTCTGTGTCGGACAAACACTGTTAAATCTGAATTATACTTTTGGTTGTTGTTTTTTTCATAGAACTAGAAAGCCAAACAAAATTCTCCAAATAGCAAAAGAATTTTCCAAATCCCAGTTATGACAAGAACAGATAATTTTTACAGCTGGCTCTTGATTTTATTTTCAATGTGGAATTCTCAACTTGCAAAACACGTATCCATCCGCGACGTTTGGGTTTCTTTTCAAATTCATCAGCTCGGATATACAGCAGAACATAACAGAAATTCGATTGTTGTTAAACAAATAACGATAACCCTGGGGAAAGGGGGAAAACCCATTGACAACATCAAAGGAAATTATCCATGTGCCACGTTTACAGCCCAACAACAAAAAAGTTGCAATTACTTCCTTAACCCGAAACAATATTTCAAGTATCTCTTTCACCAGCTCTGCTACCCATGCCGCGCTACGGGAAAACACCGTACGCCCCAATCTGGGTCAGATTCAGACTTTCAAACTCATTTTTCCCGGATAAAACCAGCTCTGTCTGTCTATCTGGATGAACTGTGTGTGAGTAATAGTGTTATTTGATAATATTATGGACATCGAACATATCGAGGGGTATTTGCCTTGAATTGCTTTATGCGACATTTTGCCGATTTAAAGGTTTTGTCATGAAAGTTGTTCTCTCACTCCCAATTATATTATGTGTAAGTGTCATTCGAATCGGTTAAGAACTTTTCAAAATATGTGTTTGTGATGTAATGTTTTATTCCTTTAGGCCCTGGTTTTACTCAACTCTTCAAACTTTCAATCCTCATTTTCTCGAAAAGGCAAAAATGTAAATGCAACAACGTGGAAAATACCCCCACGATATAATAAAGTGCAGCGCAATGCCATGGTTTTGCCTCTACTGTAAAAATTTTGTGTTTTTTGCCTCATACTGTGTTTTGCCATACCACGGCAGTTCCTTCCCCGCCTCTTCCAGCGGGGCAATCAGAATAAAAACGCCCACAAACGCCCTGCTCACTGTGATAGATTTTGCTTACGTCCTCATAGTTTCTCTCTGTCCGCTCACCCTGCAAATTGTTCGGAAAAGTATTTTTTCGCGGATGATCTGTTTTCTCCCTCGGCCGTGCGCTCGACTGGGGAAAGACCAGGTAAAGCGTTACGTGTTTTGGTAAACAGGCAGATGAAAAGACACGTGAAGATGGAATGGAGTCGGCAGATGATGATGAACTAGCGGGTTGTTTCATCCAGGGACTGGGATGCACGTGCGTGATTCGTTGCGCACATCGGGTCTGCTCAAACAAGAGATATATCTAGATCTTACACTTTCCCCCTTGGCTATAAAACAGTTGCCCTTCCTTTCTTTTCACAAATTAAAAATATTTTTTTCTGTTGCCAACTATTGTCTGATATTAAATTCTACTGCGACCAAAGATGTCATAGACGTTGGAAAATCTCTTTGCCTCTATAGCGGTGAGGAGCGGAGGGGAACGGATGCTGTGGACAAGTATACAAAGGCAAAGACCGTTTTACTTTTTCCTACATTTTCCGAAAAAAAAATAAATTGCGGAGCGGAGCGGATGCTGTGGACAAGACTATTAGTCTATGATAGTTCTGATTGCGACTCATAGTCGAGCCGTTTTCGTACGATCGGAAGATCTGGGCAGAGGCCAGGAGGTCACTTCAGCATGCCTTGAAAAAATGGCTGCCGTTTTCCTCAGTGGTCACGGTTGTGGGGAGGTTAGCCAGTGGCGGTCAGCTATCTAGTTAATGTAAGATATCTCTGGTTCACACGTTCAGGAATTGTACACTTCAGTATGGGCTTCCCTACGACGCTGCAAATTTCTATACCAGTTACCCGCATAAACCTGAATAAAGCAAGCAGAAATGAGCGATCAGAATATGAACTTATTTCTTATCATTATGTAGCAACATCAACTTAGATTCAAACTAGTAATATGGTAAATGTGTGGATTAAGTATGAATAGACAATGAGGTTTGGCTGGACAGATTTGTATTGTAGACTGGAGAAGTTTCGCATTTTTACAGACGTTTCATGTTATGGGGAATTCCTGGTATTGCATGGCGCACACTTTTGCCATAACATTCTAATGTGGTACCAATAAAAAAATAAAAAAAGTACTTGAGAAATGTTACCGAATCAAACTTGGGACTGATTTTTAAAAAATACAGTGGCAGTGGAAAATAACAGTATGCTAGCAAATTTTGATCATTTTCATCTGCGTTTTCATCAGTACGAAGTCGGCAGAAATGTCTGAGAAGAAATAAGTTTCCGGAGCACAGCAGTCAAATTTTATTTTACCGATTGTATCAAACGGCCATTTTGACATTCTATGTTTTTAAGATTCTCAGTGCAAGGCATGACCTCAGCGTAGTCTTGGATTATAGGCGGTCGCTGGAAGGATTTCTGGGTGACAGCATGTCCTAAAGGACATCTCACCTGTTGGTAATTTCATCTAGTATTATTCTGTGTTTAGATATATTTGCAAATTAAATGAAGCATGTTCTTGGTGACCAGATCTCTTTGCTTTGCCTCTACACCTTATTGTATCGTTTGTGAATTATTTCTTACTCTTAGTCATGGGCAAGGCTTTTATATGCATCTTTATCTGGTTGCCATATTTTGACTGGATCTAATCTTTAGATGTTTTAACTACTCCATACACATGTAAATAATTAGATGTAGATGTAAAGCTATCATTCTCATTTTTTTGTTAGTAGTCTAAACACTAAACACATTTCGTAACTGGCGGATGCAGTCCTGCGTAGCTTTCTCCACAAGACTGGGGCGGTCTCTAGGGTGGATCTGTTTAAAACGCGAAACATGTGATGACTCGGTAGGTAGACTAAGACACAATTCTGTTAAACATTAACGGGCTTGGTTTCAAACGCAGTTCGGATTGGGAAGGAGGATGATGTAGTTCCTGTACAATGATAACGATGTTATTATCACGTTATTGCGGATACGTTTTGGAATGTAATGAAACTTGTGCGAGTGTAGTTTCAGCCGTTGACGTCAGAAACATTTATTGCATTTTGCTCTAGCAAAACTATTGAGATTTCTGTAGCAATGCTGCTTCCAGCAACCAGAAACACTCAACGGCGCTAATACGTTGGCATTTCGTTAGTGACACCACTGGACACTTTCAGGTGACAACGTTTTACGATCAGTCGGATCTGTCTTAGATTTTCAGAGACAGATTTGAGATCACCCAGGAATTCTTAGCTGTGAATTGTCAAAATCAACGTCTACTGATATACCAAGTTTTCTCAAAAGTAGCCGTGCGGAACTTGACTTTTTAGGATGTGAACGTTGGAATGATTGTATAACTGTATTGTTATGTATTCAATGATCAAAACATATTTCTTTGTACAAGGACGAATAAAATTTATCTTATCTTAAAATTTATCTTATCTTATATTCATAACAGCGTTCGAAAGTGCAAAACAGCAGTGATTTTTCAAACTCTCTTCCATGGACAAAAATTGGTGGCCAGTTCCAAATCATTTTTATATTATAGCTTAAGTTTCGATCTCTTTAGGGCGGATCTGACAAAACCGGCCGGAATGTGAAATACATACCGCTTTAAAACTATCAGAGTAAAATATTTCTAAGGCGATTTCAAGTAAAATATCTTAAAGGAAGGCGGAAAAAGGCTAATCTTTATATTATAATCAAATCTCAATTTCAGTGGAAAACGTTTTCCCTGGGGGGGGGGGGGGGGGGGTTCTCGTGAATATGGTCTTTCAACTTGGGCCCGTTTCTTTAAATCCACTCATATCTTTAAGTCTCCAGCCAGAGGTCTCACAGAGCCTGGCGTGAGACTGTCAAAGATGATGAATTTGGACGAGAGCTTGCTCAACTGGCTGTTCCATCTGGGTGAGCCCTATGGGAAGTACGTTGACGAGGACAAACATTTGTGGGTGAGAAAAACCAGGGACGAGATTGTCGTACAAAACTGGTGGACGGAGAATGTTCATATCCTCATATTGGCTCTGTCGTTTCTCTTCAGTGTGTAAGTAAACGAGGAAAGATCAACGCTGTTCAGTCATTCTTTCATTTTAGTTCTTTTAGTTGTATGCACGAGAAAGCTGAATAGAGTAAGAACTATGAAAACATTTTTCTCCAGGCAAACATTTCCTACATTCCGTGTTACGTGCCAGTAGTAGCAAATGAACAACTGTTTGTTGCTGTAGATGTTCTTGTTGTTGTTTGTTTGTTTCTTTGTTTCTAACATCTTCCTGTCCTGTTTTAGAGGCATTTTTTCTTTTTAAATTTTTAAATCTTTAACTGTTTTGGTGACATCATAAATGACAGGACTGCCTTTTTTGTAGTCTAATAAATTAATAATGCATAGATGTGATGTTTCGGGTAGGTTTCTAAAGTTGTGTTTTTACTGTTAAAAGCTGTTAAACCACGCGATTGCTTATAATAGACTTGAGCCGTGGTTCCATAATTATGTACCTAAACGGAAACGGAAACGTCAAATGCCGTTCAAGTTGTGAAATACAAAGAATGTTTTCATGTGTACCGAAACGCCGTTGCTATGAGCATGGAAACACCCTTTCTTTTTACTACTTGATGGATTTTTTACGTTTAAATATTGCCGTTTCCTTTCCCTGCACATGAAACGCGGCTTAATTCTATTATAAGTAATAACATGGTCCTTTGTGCTACATAGGAATCACATCATGATAAATGAATGTACTGGAGAGTCCGCAGTTCTCATTCTGTGTTTGTTGGCCACACTGCAGGTTGTGGTATCTGTCCAGTCATCTTTATTTCTTCTACCGGGCTACCAGTGGAAAAGAGCTGTTGGTAGGTTTGAAGTTTTTACAATAGGTCACAAGTGAACAGACACATCGACCGAAGGGTATCTAATTAGTGATACAGATGGATGGATGGGACAAACTGGCGGACTGACTGACAGACGGCATGAAAAATGGATGGATGGTAAGCCTGAAGTTGCCGCAGTATTTCACAAACAAGCAGACATATTAATATAGACAGAAAGGTATCCGGTTAGTGGTGTGAAACAGATGGATGGATGGATGGATGGATGGACGGATGGATGGATGGATGGATGGATGGATGGATGGATGGATGGATGGATGGATGGATGGATGGATGGATGGATGGATGGATGGATGGATGGATGGATGGGTGCATGAATGGAAGGATGGATGGATGGATGGGTGCATGAATGGAAGGATGGATGGCTGGAGCTTGAGTTTGGATTTAACGGCCTATCGGTACAAATGACGGCCCATATGTGCAATTCGCGGTTTTTTCGTTGTCATACTTTGGTTGGATGGATGGATGGATGGATGGCTGGATGGATGGATGGTGGATGGATGAATGGATGGGTGGATGGATGGATGGATTGGTGGATGGATGGATGGATGGATGGGTGGATGGATGGATGGATTGGTGGATGGATGGATGGGTGGATGGATGGATGGATGGGTGGATGGATGGATGGATGGGTGGAAGGATGGATGGATGGATGGATGGATGGGTGATGGATGGATGGATGGATGGGTGGATGGATGGATGGGTGGATGGATGGGTGGATGGATGGATTGGTGGATGGATGGATGGTGGGTGGATGGATGGATGGATGGATGGATGAATGGATGGGCGGATGGGTGGATGGATAGATGGATGGATGGATGGACTGATGGATTGGTGGGTGGATGGATGGGTGGATGGATGGATGGATGGATGGATGGATGGATGGATGGATGGATGGATGGAAGGATGGATGGATGGATTGGTGGATGGATGGATGGATGGATGGATGGATGGGTGGATGGGTGGATGGATGGATGGATGGATGGATGGATGGATGGATGGATTGGTGGATGGATGGATGGATGGATGGATGGATTGGTGGATGGATGGATGGGTGGATGGGTGGATGAATGAATGGATGAAAGGAGGGATGGGTGGGTGAATTGAGGAGAGATGGATGGATGCTTAGGTAATAATTTATAAAACTGAAGATCATAATTTTACAGGACGGCCTTTCGCCGCACAAGAGAACTTTCAGCCCTGCCTCCGACAGAGGTGAGAACTGCTGCCATTAAACATCAGGCACACATAAACTGCACACCGAGGCGGCGGTCACAGCATTATCATCTTTATCATCAGCTTCTTTATCATCATCATCATCGTCATCACCACCGTCATTATCGAAGAAATTTATTGTGGTAACAGGTCTCCCTTTAAACATCTTTCTGTAGATCGCATTTGGCACTGTAGTTTTTTTTTTTTAAGGAACGAAGTATCAGCCTCGGCCAGCTCTCTCTCCCTCTATCTCTCTCTCTCTCTCTCTCTCTCTCTCTCTCTCTCTCTCTCTCTCTCTCTCTCTCTCTCTCTCTCTCTCTCTGTCTCTCTATCTCTCTGTCTCTCTCTCTCTCTCACCCCTTTTGAAACGCTGGTTTAAGTAGTGCATAAACATGTCGCGCGACCTGTGTTCTTGATTGTTGTATCTCCATCGTGTGAAAAAGTGGAGATCTATTGGTATGTAGAAGAGGTATAGCAAAAGCACACACTTTGATACTTGTTTAAAATGCGATGTGGCACCTATTAAGCTGTTTCACAGTTCCGATTTATTCTAACTCCTCATCATAACACTAAAGACTCAAACGTTTTACATCGAATTTCTCAGTTGTGGAAAAACTGAAGCTGAAACAAACAAGAACTAACTTCGTGATGTGTCTGACTTTGATTTAGCGCTCATATTTGAGGCGTGAGTGCCACTGACTGCCTCAATTAGTGCAGGATCTATGCTGTTCTGTAGATGAACCACGATTATTACTGACCTTATCTAGTGCAATTTCTATATTGTTTAATTCTCAATGTCAGGATCCTCACTGAGATCAAAGTCATCACCTTGGAACCGGTCATATTGTAAAAGGTATCCCGAATTTTTTTATTCATATTTTTTGTCTCTTAAAAACTAGTCATCGTTCCCTAAGACTTTAGCAACCCAAAATTTTGGAAAAATTAGTTTTTGTTATATAATTTATTAATTATACACCTACAGTCAAAGGGGCATGGAATGATCTAGTTATAAACTCCTAAGCATCTTGGGTCACGATCTTTCTCTGGCTCAAAATTCATTCCCCTTTTCCTCCTAGAATATGACTGTGTCAATTGATCTTTACAGCAACCTGTCAAATCTTTGAGCCAGCGTAGTCTTTTTGTTTTTATTTAAGTGGCTTCAATATTAGACCAGTTGAACACTTGATTCATGTCAGTTTTGGTATCGGTTTTAGTGTGATTTGTGGACAATGGAGTTACCTGGGACCTCACGCTCTCGTGAGACTGAAACACGTCTGTCTCGCTAGTTCATTAGAAGGAAGTCTGTCTGAATGAAAGCCGACACAGAACAGACTTGACTCACAGCGTCACTATACCGCATATCCTTTATACTCTTTTACTGCATACACTCTTGACGCACGAACTGAAATGAATTCTCCTCGAGTTTGAAGACTACAAAACGCGAAACTAACTCACTAACGTCCATCATGACAGGTCAGCACCTCCGCGTCAGAAATCCGCCCTCACCCTGTACAGCGACTTGACCTCCGTCACCACCTATCTGGCGGACGCCACTACAGCTACTGCCATATCATCCGAGCTAGGACCACATACCTCCAGCTACCCTTCCAGACCCGTGATAGGGCAAGTGAAAACTGAAGTCAGACCAAATGCAGAGACCTCAAGTGCCTACCAACGGGTGCCACCGTTACGTGCCACCGCCGACGAGGATGAACTAAACTGTACCAAAGGTGGTGTGCAAACAGTTGATAATTTAAGGCAGAAGAGCTCAAGACGGCAAATGGAGACCGCAATTGGTGATGTGAAACGCGTGAGGAAAAATCATGAACTCTCAATTACTGAAAGGTTGAACTCCTCAGACGGACGAAGAGTGTTTCAGGAAGGCGGTGGCCGATCGAATGTTTCTGCCGACGAAGCAGCTTCGGATTTACTCTGGGGAAATGTTGACACAATTCGTAGAAAATACCATGATAGCACGAGGGGAGTGGTAAATGAGACACAGGTTAAAATGCATGGTGATAGAGGAGACCAGATGAAGAGGACCTCTCACAAGGGCAAAATAGGACAATTGCCGTGCAGCCAGACGAAGCAAAGCAACCTGCAACACGGCAGGGTTTGCAATCAAACGGGTCCGAAGAGAAATGCACGCCGACGACCGCATGGACCAAACTCTTCACCCGACTTTTCACAAGCGTCAGATAAAAAGAAAGTCGAGAGAGGTACGCCAAAAGGTAGGAAACGGGCGTCCCCACCGTTCAAGAAGTCCTCTCCAGGAGACACTGTGCAAACGTCTCATTCTGGATTCAGTACAAAGAAAGTTGGAAGGGTTCCTACTGCCCGTGGAACAAAATTTTCGGAAAACGAAAGTGATTCTTTAACACCGGGTAAGGGTTCACCCAAGGATCAAGAAAAGAGATGGAGACTTTCTGGGAGCCCCGGAAGACGGTCATCAACCGCCTCTACGTCTTCTCGCCGTCGCGCGAAGTCAAAGGCTGTCACCACAGATCGGCGCCCACAATGCAATGTTGCAAACGTCTCCACTCGTAGGAAGCGTGTCGACGTGAACAAATTAACTCAACAATTCCAAGCAAAAGGTGCGAGTCGTCAAAAGGAAATTTCGTCTTTGAGAGGGATTCTGAACAAACTACGATCACTCATATATGACAAATACAATAATCCTACTGCTGGTGGCCGAGATGGGAGTTCCCGGCAGAGGACTGAAAGACGCAGCGTCAAACTAATGAAGGACGCTTTGGCATTCCTTTTACTGAGCCAACGGTCCTCAGCTCTGACGGCACCAAAGAGCGCCAGGGTCGTGAGGAATCGAACTGCTCTCCATGGTACTGACCCCAATGTTTCATTGCCTATCCGAAAAAGCTTGAAATTACTGTACGGACGCAATAACCACCTGGTTAAGACAATACTGCGAAAAGGCGCGTTTGACGGGGTTCACGGTGCATCATCCAATTCCAGCGAAGCAAGTTTGTCAACAGCTCAGCATGGACCGAATGTAAGTTCAGAGCACAAAGGAAAGCGAGCAATGCTGGTAATGCACGCACCACGCTCATCTTGCAAATCCAATGGTAGAAATATTCAGCTGGTGGAATTTGCCAAGACCTGTGAAGAACAGCCCACAGAGGACGATGATGTGGCTCCAACCACTGCAGATCTGCTGAATCAGTTACTGCAGTCAGCAGCCATCATACGTAAACATCACAGCAGAAAATATGTCCGTGGGTCGAGGAAACAGACTCAGGACTTAAAGCAACAACTGTCGCCCATGGTCACTCCAAGATCATCAAATGTTTTTACTCGCCCAAGAAGCCCTTATTCGAAGTGTGGACAAAGTGACGATTCGTCCTCGAGCTGTAGCGAGATTACAGGGACCACTGACAGGCTCAGCAGCGACAGGAAAGGCAGTAGTACCACCAGCACCAGCAGCCACTCGCCCACAGCAGGCACACCAGGACCGTCTGGGATTAGAAATTCACCCCGACAGGTGAAACCATATCCCATGGGTGTTCCAAAGAACGACAGGGCTTACAGGAAATCTCCATCAAATCATACGCCTTCGGTACAACCAGGATATGAGATACAAAATGGTCGACCGAATCCTGACCACGGAAGAGATCAGGCAATGGGCAACAAAGTCACCAAACTTCTTCAGCGTCGACAGTCAATGGTCAAATACAGTGAACCGCAGGTAAAAAATAATCGAAATCAAATCGTTAAAGCTTCTCTGTTCGCCGTGGGAAAACTGCAGGAACCCAAATATTTTAGATTCGCCTTCGATGGAAATGAGCAGAAACAACATAAGAAAGAAGTGCTATCAAAGTACCAGCAAAACCAACAAACAGTTGAACAGAAGTCTCCCAGTAACTCCCTAGGATCCAGTACTTTAGATATATTGTCTCAGATCACATTAAAGAGTAGCATTGAGGATGGGGAAAATTCACCGGGTACCACAATTCCTAGCCATAATGAAAACGATGACCGCAACAATGAAACGGGTCTTCCTAAACACATGTCCACACTGCCAGAAGGGGACGCTGATAAGGAAACGTCCACTGCTCAGTCGTTAAATATGAGAGATCCTTTACAAAGTGGGACCGAAACTCAACATGCAAGTGACCAGAAGAGAAGAAGAGGTGTTGAAAACCTCTTTGTGAATCGTCAGCGCAGAGAAAATGATCCTCGCCAAGACCGAACATTTCTCCCTACTCAGGGTAGGCCTAATAAAGAAACATCTTCCATGAAAGGCGAGAGGACACTGAGCCAAACAAAAAAGCAGCCACACAAAGTAGTTCAGGGAAGCGTCCGGTTTGCAGAGAAACGAAGTGCATCCGGTTGTGAAGATGGTACAGCGGAATACCAGAGGAAACCGCCACGGAGAAGCAAAATTCCACGTTATATCGAGAACAAAAGCCATGAAACAGGAAAGACTCTGGCAAAAAATACTGGGAAGAATCTGTTTGAACATCAAACTAGCAAGAACAAAGAGAGAACACATGCATGGATTTCTCACAATCACCAGAGTAAAGAAGGAAAAGAGGGTAGTGCAGATGTCGAGGCTGATGACAGGGAATGTTGGCTATTTCAGATCTCTAAGTCATCCAAAATCCCAGAGCGAAGGAACCAGGCCAAACCACAACCCGCATCACATCAGAATAGGAACATCGGCACCCAGAGAATCTCACCTTCGCCTACAGAAAATTTCTGCGTCAGTCCCTCGATCCGACCTACGAATAACGCCATCCAGCACCGAGATTCAGAGGCGAGGGACAGACCAAATATGGATAGGAAAACGGAATGCGGGCATGCAAGTCTGTCTCATGGTCGAACAATGCGAGCTTTGAGTTTTGCTAAGAGTCGCGAAAATATTCACTGTCGCGCAGAACATTCAAAACTTGGTACCAAAGCCAAGGCGGCGCAATTCCGAGAGTTAAATGACAAGGATAGAGAGAGATTAGCTCAGAACCAACCCGGAACGCGCACGGCAGGCAAAGGGATCAGATCAAACCGACCTAAAATGGGAAACAGAGGAACCACGGTACAGTCACCTTGCAGTGTAGGCAGTGGACGAACTGCCTGTATAGATGCACGCCACTGCAAAAAGAGCTCTGGAGAGCTTAGAGACAACCAAGGCACTGCCTGTGGTATTGTGGCCTCAAGTGAGAGACTGAAAAACATTTGTAGCCCAGAGGCGTGTAGACTTTGTGGCACACATACGGTTGACAGCACCACCTGTGATTTGGGCAGAATTGACAAGAAAACATCGCATTTACAGTACACTTTAAACACTCAGGTTCAGGGGTTGTCCAGGCAAGTCATTGACAAAGTCAGTCCTACTGTAGGAACTGAAGAAGTCAAAGAGGAGTCCGGTATGTCACGGATTAAAAATTTAGCCTCTGCCTACAATAATTATTCCGCCAAACTTCAGAAAAACGCCCAGTCTCGACGTTTAGCCTTAACAAGACTGTGCCAAACGTTTCAAAGCCAACTTATGTCAGCGGATGAAAACGAGCGTCAACAACAAATCTCCGAAGCGAAGACAGTTCAAAAGCCTGCTCTAGCCAAAGAAAATCAGTTGGCTAAGAAAACTAACTTGTTGAACCCAGCCGTTACGGTCCGGTATCGAAGTCGCATACCTGTCTTGGGAGGTAGAAGGAAATCTGACATGGCCCCTCGAGAAACTCAACAATTCTGTAAAGGTAAAGTGAAGGCTCGACCAGAACAAAAGAACGCTGACTTACAACGGTGTATGCGTCGGTTTCTTCGTGTTTTGTCTGGGTCGGGATTGCAGTCAGTCAGGACGTTGAAGGACAATGATCCCTCCCGCGTCACCGCTGTGAAAAAGTTCGCTTCTGATTTGCGCCTGCTAAAAAATCTTCAAAATCGGGTGGATAAAAACCTCGTTAAACCAACCGTAGTTGCGCATCATGAAGCTGAGACGCTAGCAAAAAAAGGGTGGAAATCTTATTCAGTCAAATCTCCGTTGAATGATACAGTTGCAGTCGGCTGGTGTAATCAGGAAAGACATTCCCCAGATTATTCTAGATATGCAAGTCCTGCCATAAAGACACACACGTGCGGCCGTCTCAGCTTTGTAAGTCCTTTCATGGAAAAATACTCTAAAGAGCAAGACAAAGTGTCTAAAAATCCCAATGCCCAAGTATTCAATAGGCATCTAGGAGCCACTGCCAGTCTATTGTCGCAAACTGACTCCCCACCCCGCAAGGCAACACGAGATCACGTGATCAGACATAGGAACTGCAACGGTGGAAATTTCGAGGTGGGTTGCAAGTCTCAGGTGGGCAGTTATTCTCATGCCGGACATATTCTCTCTGGTTCTGTTTCGTGCATCAGCTTTGATACATCTGGGTTCACCAACCATCATCGGCCTGTAAATGAAGATAATGCCACCAAGGACCATTTCTCTGGGTATTTCTTGACAGACACTGAACAATATCATAATTCGCTGCTGCAGCTACAAAATTTCATTGAAAAGAATGCTGAAATACAATCTCGAGAACCTCCACAAACAGACAAACTCTCCAATGATCAAAATATGATTGTGGACGAGGTTCGATCGACGTGGCAGTACTCAGCTGTCAGTAGAGAAGCCGTCGGTCATAATGAAGTGAAGCAAACAAAAACAAGTTTGCAGCGACGCAATGTCGGGCAAAAATATCCGGAACGTTCGAACCGGACGCAAAAACTAAATGCTCACAAAGTTGAAGACAGGATCTGTTCCAGGCAGAAAGCTGTCAGTTTAGACCGGCGTCGCGACGCAACGCCATTTGACAGAACTCGAAGCGAATCCAAATCGCATACAAGAACGCCACAGAAACGGAGGCGGCAGGTTGACGTGTTTCAAGCTCCGACAAGGACACAAATCGCAGGTTTGGCTCCTAAACCTCAGAGTGACCTGGCAGTGTCCAGAGACACCCAGGATATTGGTCAGAAATGTAGCAGCTTAAGTCCGGCTGCCAAACCAAAAGACAGTCAGCAAGTCTCTCCAATGTTATACTTTACCGAGGTCGAACTGCCGGGAAGTTCCACCTGCCGGAGGACAAAGCTGGTCAAGACTCTGGCCAATGAGGGGACCATGGAAACTACGAGAGAGAATATACATTTCGCTACTGCAGATACTTTCAATACCAAAGCTGGGGGGCCCCATAATCCAGAAGAACCAAAAGATGAATTCAGCAAGGTCAGTATGAAGATGGGGGAACAAAACAACGATAAAGACCGACAAGAACGAGCCATCTGTGGTCAGCTCAATCCGTTGAGATCTTCAAAAGCATTAACCGCCGCAACAGAAGGATTTCATACGTGCAGTTACGCAGGGCAAAACAATACAGAAAATCCAGAGCGGAGGGCTCTCCCTGCCACTTCAGTACATAGACACCAGCCTGAATGGACCACAAGCACAAACGAAGAGACCAAGGAAAGTGACCTGAAAGACAACAATGCCGTGGGCAGTTCATCATCCACGAAACAAAATATCCATCAACAGCAATGCAGCACAACACTGGACTCACAGACTGAAGGAAGTATGCCAGCCAACGAAACCTACAACAACGCTGAACAAATTTCAAGAACCAGAAGGCGAGACAGGGATGAAAGTGCAGCAACCTGGGTAGAAAACAATGTACGTCCTTCACTGGAACATTACAACAATAGCCACCAGGGTGCTCACGAGGTGGAAGATGACTTTAGATCGTACAGAGTTGGGCTAGGGCCTCTGCACGGTGGGCCAAGGGAAGCTAAGGTACAGTTGAGCCAAGTTACATCTCCCAGGGATGTCGTTTGGTGGAGGATGGCATTGGAGGACAAATGTCATTCATATGATAGCCCCAAACTGTATGAACACCAGTCTTCAACATACGTACAGGACAGCATGTCTCCTCGTCCATTACATGTAAAAAGAGAGCGGTCTTTTCTTAATGAGGTCAAAACTGTACATACCCGGAAAAGAATACCGAATGTGATGGTAGTCAGCAGTAGACGAGACGCTGGCCCCGAACGCAGACTCATGGAAAGGGCATCAAACATGGCCATGAAGACACGTTCTAATGCAACCATGCTGTCGAATGGACGATCTCTCGGGGCAAAACAACGCCATTTCAATTTGGGCGACTCTGGATATGTGGGTAGGCAAATCCCTGAGAGTTCTCACTCTAGGCCAAAACACTTCAGCCATTGTGAACGTATTCCAATAGGCAGTGATGAATCAGTGAATCCAAGTCGTTCTACTTTTGCTGGATTAGAGCAGCCAAAATGTACGGAAGAGGAGCACAGTTTCATAACAGGTAAAGCAAAGCGGACCAGCATTAAGATAGGAGTGAATATGGATTCCAGAGATTTGAAAGAATTGAAAGGACCATACGACAACAATATGCAGTATTCGTCAGGACAAGTCCTAGATGAAGGATCAAGAGATAAACTTACAGAGGTCAAGGCGGGCTCTGTAATGAGCTCTGCGGATTTTACTCTGAGCTGGAAAGTCAACACGAGCGAGCCAGATACACTCAGTTATTCTGGACTGCATTTGAATTATCTGGACACGGCGTCACCTTTACCAGCTACAGGACACGCTCAGATCATGTCAGATGTGCTGAACAGCATGCCAACTTTGCCAGAAACAGTTGACGTAAACAATCACATGGTGTTCCTCAAAGATCGAGCTCCAAGTCCGCCTCGAAGCAGAAAGAGGCCAGGAATAGAACAAAACGACATGGCTGACTTTGGTAGAGAAGAATTTGATCATCGTGGAAATAGAGGAAAATACGGAAGAGCTACAAATATACATCTGACTCCCAGATGGCAAAGAAAAACAACTGGGCTAAACAAGTTTGCGCCAAGTGTTTCCTTTCATACAAAATTACAATCTGGGGTCAACACCGTTTTACTAAAACAGCCATCCAGACACAGTCCTCACTTTTGTCTCCACGGTGCAACAAGATCTCCAGGTACTCGAAGTAGCGACTCTGACATGATATCGCCCGTCAGGAACTCGAAAGGAAAGCACAGACAGTCTAGGGCCACCATACAGTTGAGCAGTTGTCAATATAATCCAAGCCTGGCGAAAGGGTTTAAATTCTCAACGCCTGACTTCAGGCATAAGATAAGCAATGAATTGCGAAGGACATCTTACAATTCTCAAGCATTTCAATTTCTACCTTTAAGAGAACAAGAATCAGAGAACAGTGGGTGTTGGCGTTCCAGTCCTCCCGAGGTTGCTCTCTCTCCTCATCATATGCGGGACAGAGAAACTGCAGGTATTTGTCGTCAGGTCACAAGTAATTCAGCACACAGAGAGAAGAAACGGAGGCCAGGACTATTGACCAATGCTGCATTTCCGTCCCGTTGGAACACCACTAAAAATAATAACGAACGTGCCTTGGCACGCCAGAAGAAATGGGCGCTGGGTAGATCTAGCTCCTCTACGAGAAGGCATCAAAGATGCCCGGTAAATCGTCCATCTTCTCTGGCTGCCTGTATCCATAGCCACGGGGACGGAGTGGCCCAAAACGTTAGTCTACGACATATCACTGCATCTGCACTCTCTAACTCTGGACACCCCAATTCACACAATCCAGTCAGGAGTGGCTGTGGGCCCGCCAGTACCAGAAGAGGAACCGCAGGGACTACCAAAGAGCACGATCAGTCTGAAGGAACTACTTCTGTCAATCAGCTCAGTCTGGATTGGTACAAACCATCGACGTCCTCCGCTGTGGAATCCTCACGGCCAGGTCATCAAAATGTAAATATCAGTGCCTTAGGTAGGTCCACAGAGCAGACTTTGCAGACCGTGTGGAGTCACACGGCGGAACCACAAAGACAACAGCAGCGTTCTGGAACATTTTCAGACAGTTCAGCACATCGAAGTCACGATCAGCCTCTGTACAGACGACTTCAAGGTCCAATATTCCCTGAAAACCGAAATCCGTGTGTTAATTGTCATCAATTCTTCAGATCCGGATCTCTGACATCTTGTAACTGCAGAAGATCCATGAGAAATAGGCAAAATTTGCCAGATTCATGCCAACTGTCTCCGGCACTAGTGTGTAGGGACCATGAATGCCAGCCGTCTTTTGTACACTACCCCGTGGAAGACTTTCGGCAACCAGTCACAATACAACGAGATTCCTGTTTACCCGGATGCTCAGCGTATCCATCCGGCAAATGTAACGAGAAATGCTACTGCCACAGCACACAGATGACGGATTTTCTTGTATCACCCAACCAAGTCTTCTCCCGTCAGCCTCAGCAAGTCAATGCTTCGGACATGACGGCCTCCTGGGACACGTCGACCCCAAGCCCCCCATGGACCCGGACATTAAACACAGACACGTCTCCCAGTTCGGCGTCCAGCCCGAATGAGATGACACTGAACGAAGGGAACATGTCACCAGAGAACTCATCAATGCGACAAACAAACTACCAGAGGACAGACCCCTGCAGTAGAAATCCGACGTCCAACTTCTTGTCGACACCTGGCCATTTCCAGTCCAGGCCGGTGACCGGTTTTTCCTATTTGCATAGTGATGCACCAAGCGACTATCCGAATGCTTACAACTATCCGCCTGCTCCAGCTTGTGCTCGCAGACCTACACGATTCACTATAAAGGTACGGGGACCAAAGGAAAACACGTTTGTTGGACGGTTGGTCAAACTGTTTGAAAGCAAGTTGCGATTTCGTCCACCCCCGTCACCCGATCTCCAGTGAGGGAATCCTTGATGTCCTGCACGTTATTGCGTGTGATCTGCAAGCACTGCTGGTGTGGACAAATTCCTCTCTCGGTTATTGCTGTTTGTCTTCGTTTAACCAGTGGGGTGACTACCGCCTCTCCTTGTTTCACTGGAATAGCGTTTAATTCTTCCTAATAATGAACGAACCTTTATTGAACACGATTTAGATTATATCCCTGTGTCCGTGTTCGTGTCAAATTCCGAATACGACACGCGATTGAAAAAAAAAAAAGGCATGGTTTGCTAACGGTATATCAGAAAGTCCCCTCATACACACACACACACACATACACACACACAAAAATACACTGAAGGTACTTTATGCTCACTAAAGAAAAGAACTTTTCTTGCAAAGATATGGGGTATGCTTGCTTGAGCCTGGTTTTATGTAATAGAAAGACCGCCTTCAGAACTTTATAAGCATACAATAATTTTTTTCACCAATAGAGAAAACAATCAGGTTATTCGACGTGATCCAGAAATCTGTCATCCAACATGTGAATTTTCCAGGCTATTCTGGATCGATTACTAATCTCCACCCCCGACAACCCGACGTTTATCCCAAAATAATGTCGAAACATTCACAGCCAATTTTCTACCGGATTCTACGTACATAACCGTGGATATCTAATGGACCAGAGAGACTTCGCAAATTCTGCCAGTTGCTTTCCCCATTTACCTTTGGCACAAAAAACTGAAGAGGTGAAAAAAATTTGGCTGGTGTTGTCTCGATACATTGTTATTCCTTCCAGCATCTAACCTCACACACAGTCGGGTTTCTGACATGCAGAACCAAGATTTATCTGCTTAGCGTCGTTGGCACCTAACATGCTCAATGAAAACACGTTGAGAATATTTCAGGTTGCAGCAAAACTAATCAACAACTCTGTACACTAAGGAAAAGAAAAGGGGTGCCAGTCGCTGACGAGCGGCTAACCTGAAAACAATAGCACATTCTGATAGGTAAACAATTCGGTTGAGAAAATTTTCCACAGCTTGATTGGGAGCCAAATAATATAAGAAGTGAGCACACACAAAAATTGGGCGCTGTTTTAATTCTTTTATTAGTTCACAATTGCTACACAGGCGATTCAGGGGAAAAAATATTTGCCATCTTGGTACATGAGTTCAATGAGAGAATGGGAGATAGGGAGAGGACGAAAACGGAATGGGGAGAAAGAGAGAGTGAGAGAAAGAGGCGGGGGGGCTGACATGATTATTAAGGAATGGGAGACGAATAGGGGTGGGGAGAGAGAGAGGGAGAGAGAGAGAAATTTGATTTTTATTTTTTTTGACCTCATGCTACACTCAATCATTCATCCCCTTAAAATGCCAAGGTTCCAACTCCCTTTCCATCAACTTTTGAGAAATTGATGATTGAAGTTTAGTGTGCTCATAGCTTGTTGAGGTACGACCTTTCGTCTTTTTAGTAATGCTTACAAACTGGACATCGAATCCGCTCGATACTTGGAGACACAATGGAGAAAGCCTGTAAGAGGTAGTGTGCGGTGTTGTAACTCAGTTCAGCCAAAAATCAGAGCTAGAGCTTGGTCATTCTGAGGGGAAGCATTGTTAACAACGTGTCTGGTGAGGCCGTTTGTTGTGCAGTGTTGGAGACACCGGTGAGAATTAGTGTACTGTATGTGATGTGGGCAGGTCCGACCATCTACACGAAAGAAATGTAATATAACGTGACCGTGTACTATGTCGTTCCGTGAACAATTGTCCTTATGTGAACAGTTTGCGACCTTGGTTCTTATTTGTTCTGACTCCATTTTCTGAAAAGTTTGAGATTTTTCAGTATGTATACGAGGTTTAAGAAATGCACACTTTGACACTTATTTGAAATGCGTTGCGGCACTTATCAAGTTGTGTTTTTTTTTTCACAGTTTCGATTTATTTTAACTACTTATCAAACAACAACAGCCACAGTACTAAAGCCTCAAACGTTTAACGTCGAATTTCTCAGTTGTGCAAAAAGTGGAGTTGAAAGAAACAAAAAACTAGAGTCGGGAGTTGTCAAAAGCGTGAGAAATACACGACTGTATTGGGGGTTTCTCAAATTTTCATATCATTGCAGCTTCAGCACATGCCTTGGGTCAACTTCCTTCAGTATTTTATGGTTCTTTTAAAAGTAAAATGTATTTGCCTTGCTACCATAATCACAATGATTTACACAAGTGACTACTGCCTTGGCTGTTCACAAAAGGACGGTTGTTCGCGGAAGGACATGACAATCATGTATCTGTAACCCTTTTTATTACATCTATTGCATTTCTAGGCAAGCCAACATTCAAGAGATCAAAGCTTACAAATAAATCTACATGAATGGGGAAAACATTCAGCAGATCTGAGAATGACAATACAATCAAGTATTTTCAACTACATGTCTGTGAAAATCCACAATAGTACAAGAAAAAACGAATCACATCTTCCAACGAATGTTATTTGTTAGTACTACATGTATAGTGAACACACCGCTAGGTTGTGTGAATTGTTTCTTCTTTTGAAAAACGTCGGCGTGTGCTGCTTAAATAAGTTACACTGGGGATGTCAGTCATAGAGATGTCATTTCCACAATCACGATTTATTTTTTTTATCCATCACCCCATAATTATCTCCAGCATCATCATTTTCATCACCACTACCATCACCACTGTTAAATCTCTGCCACCATCAGCACCATTGTCACTTCTACCATCATTGTTATTATTGTCACCGCTACCACTACTACTGCCACCACCATTGCCACCGTCACCACTACTGACATTGCTACCATTATCATCAACATCGTGAACAATACCATCACAGCTGCAACCACCATAATCACAGCCATCACGTCACAATTGCCACCTTATACCACCGCCACCACCACCACCAACAACAACAACATCATGAACATTACCATCACCATAGTGCCCACCACCATCATCATCACCACTTTCATCGCTACCATTACCAACACTACCAGTACCATTATGATCCTCATCGTCACCACCACCACCATCATTATCATCACCATCACCACCACTTTCACAGTCACTGTCATAACATCATCAACAACAACATAAACATCACAGTCAGTACAACCATCACTTTAAACACAACAGTCAAACCCGCAACGCAACAACCAATCACCTGGGTGCATGCAAATTGCAACTCTTTTTGGCTTGAATAAATCCTCTTCTTCGAACGTGTACAGACTACCGACCTCTGAAACGATCTCCCACTTGACAGGGGGGGGGGGGGGGGGGATGTGAATAGCAAAAAAAAACATTAAAGTTTTTAAACGTTTTTATGCTCTTCTGTGTTTTCTTCTTCCTCGTGTATATAATTATTTTATTTTATCTTATGTTCTTTGTAAGTACTTTACTGAAAACACGGACCCCATCCCCCAACCTCCCACTATTTTGGCTTCTCCATTACACGCCACGCCGATGACTAGTGGGCGCCTCTGGTTGGCAGGGTCTCCTTCTGTCGTTGCTTTAAGCCTTGCTGCGACCCCACAGTCTTTCTGTGGTTTTTATAATATTTCTGTCCTATCGTTTTCTTATCTTCTGTCCATCCTCTCGAATTTTTCCTGGCACGAGGTGATCGTTATTGTGCCGACATGTTTTCTCCAAAGTCAACTCAAACTGAAACTCAAAATTTCCTGCCTTGTTCGAGTGGTGTACGGACCATTTGAGCCGTTCGAGGACAACAACGAGCATATGTAATAATTCTGTATCGCAAGATTGGTACACAGATTCGGAATGAATTAGTTCTGTTTTCTCGGAATGCCTGTTTCCCTAGTGTTAATAATATGTTCACCATTGTCAGGCCCGAATCTATCATCTTTTTTTTTTCCTTTTAATGAAAAGACCATAATTATGGAACATGTGGCCAAATTAGGTTTTGTTGGCTCTGTGAAATTTTTGGAAAACGCAAAGAGTGAGGATTAGAGTCAGGATTACGTTTGGATCGTCGGCCACAATGAAATTTCTTTGGCGAAAATGGTCACGACCACTTTTCCAGAAACTGGCCACATATTGGTCCTAAGGAAAAATCCTATTGTCAGTATTTTGGCTTTTCTTAAACAACATCGATCATGTGAGAATCATGAACATTTGTTCTTGCTCTTGTTAGGCCTTGTCCGCACATTGCAAGATGTAGCCCCCCCCCCCCCACTCCCCGCCAATGATCTCCTCTTCTCTGTTTTCCGTCCGTCTTGTCCGTGCCTGTCCACCTGTCTGCACTATATCATCTCTCCATCGTGCCTTGGGGCAGCCTCTTGTTCTCTTTCCTTTTCTAGGCCTCCATTCAGCGCTCTACGCATGAACACTGAGAGCTCTCTAATTCTCCGAAATTTTGCACTAGCTACACCGAAGATTCCACAAAAAGCGGACACTCAGAACAAACTTAACCGACATGGCATCCGTAAGACCACCCAGTCAGAATAAGCCATTAATAGCCGATAAAACAAATGAAACGGTAGGCTGGCAAGTCACAGACCATGATGTTTGGGGGGACATCAAGACGGAACCGCTCGACTAAAAGTGAAGAAAGCTGCTGACTGAAGCAGAACGTACATGTTCTGGTTCCGTTCAGTCCAATGTTGTAAATCAAAGAGACTGTCGGGTATTCAGTGACATTATTTCTGCAGCAGCGAGTCTCAATCTCTTGCTAATAAACCTCCTTGAGATCAAAATCACAAATCTACTCACTACCAGAATCTGTCTCGACCGGGTTTTTTGGATGGACGAGTTTCACTACTATTTAGGTCGGAAAACTAAAAACGGAAAAGAAAAGGAAAACTTAACCACAACAATCAAATCTTGAAATGTAGGATGGCTGACAATAATTTGCTCACTTACACTGTCTCCAAAGTCTGATTCAAGATTAGAGATCTTTTTCCCAATGTCTCATCAAATATGGATTTTTTCAAGCATTCTATTCTGGACCTAAAACGAAAAGTTACCGTTGCCGAAAATTGTTTCAAGCTCGCTTTAACAGAATACAAAGAAAACGACTGAAATCCAGGCGTGAAAAACGATGATCATTGATATAATTTGGAAGTTTCCGGGTCACCAAGACGATAAAGAAGTAACCATCGCATCCTTTATCACTCCTGCGGGTGGTTGGTCGGTGCTTCTGGTAAGGTTTCCCATCTGTCCTATTACACATGTATTCTTTCATATTCTGTCAATTGTCTTGCTTCTTCCTAGCCCAGTGCGACCGTTATCGTGACGACGTGCTTTCCCCGAACTCAAAATCAAACCTTCTCACACACAGGCGTTTTTACTCAGGGAGCAAAATCCCCCGGAATGTGTGGCATGCAATCGTCAACTGTCAATAAGACATAATTATTTTGATTGAATGTGTAGATGTCATGCATATCCGAAGAAGGCAGGCCTTACGCCTGCGGATCCATGAAAGAATTTTTTTCTACCGTTGACCCACAGCGCGTCTTGTCCTTTCTGATGGAGACTAAGATCTACAACTTATTTTTAAAACTTTTACACACCATTACAAAACTCTTTTCAGATTTACACAAAACAATTTTTAAGACTTTTTTCCAATGTAGTAAATTAATACGAAACTATTTAATTATGCTTGTGAAATCGAAAAGCTCTGAACACCAACCATGAATAGAGTACCAGATAGACCGCGAAGGGCACAAAGTGGCAGTTATCGTGCTGACGTGCCGTAAAACCCAAACTCAAACTCTAACCATTTCACCCCTGTTCTGATAACTAACATTCACTATCTGATATCTCTCTGTTTGAGAACCGTCAACTAAGGTGAATTGTCCCAGAACAAAGCCCGCAGAAATTCGATCTCAGACAACAGAAACAAAGACGAACTGCGTGAATATTCACAATATTTTCTTCTATGAGACGCTTCATAATCGTCTCGCCTGATGACTGGTGGTATCGGTTACACCTGAACAAGGCAAATGAGTTCTAATAAACAACCTCCTGTGCTTGCTGCAGTTTTCATTGTATCACTTAGACAGATTCCCATGTTCTCAACTGTCCTGTTGTTCTTGAGAGAAAAAAAAAACGTACTGTATAAACAAAATTAATAAGTTCACTGCGTCTTCAGACCGCCCTTGGCGAAGGGCAAGTTCGTGTAGTGACAAGGTGTTCGCCTCTCAAGCCGAAGGTAGCGGGTTCGGTTCCCGGTCGGTGTCGGCATTTTGGAAATTTGGGGGAATTTCCTGTTCCTGGTCCTATGGTAGGTAGGCTCGAACACGTAGTCTTCTAGGATAAAGATGAAAAAACTCGTTGTGCACGTTGCGCGCGTTAAGGATACCTTGGCAGTTGGAAGTGGAGAAGGTCAGGCCTAGCAAGACCTCTGCAAGGGCAAAATTAAAGAAAAAAACTAATCCATATCACCTTCACCCAATTGGGATCAAACATGGATACAAAATACAAATACAACAACAACAACCAAAAAACAAGAATAAGAAAAATGAAAATCAAGAAAAAGAGGTGCAAATGACAAGGACAGAGAGCTTCCAAAAAAGAGAACTTAAAACAAACAGCCTTTGGGAGTAACAAACTACGATGCTAACGCTATTTAAAGACAACAAAACGAATGGGACCACAAGGCTCCTAAAAATATTCCTCGGAAAGTTCAGTTCTACGAATGTAATGTTGCATTGTGAAAAGCTATCGCTGGGCCCATCATAAGCCCACTGAGACATTAACATGTTTTCCCACAGCTTTGTGAATGTGGAGTTAAACGGTATCTCACAAATCTGTCTCGCTGTTTGATTCAAAGGCAGTTCAAGTCTCAGAAAGTCCAATTCGACCAATGTAATGTTTTTTGTGTGAAGCTTAGTAAAGCTGACCCAGGGCCCATGGCTCATTGAGCAGTTAGTCTGTTTTGTCTAAGCTTTGTGAACTACAACAGAGTTAAAGGAGGATCTAACGTTCTAGTGAGACTGAAACAAATCTTTTCGCTATTTGATTCAAAAAAATTTCAAATCTGAGTCAAAACTGATGCAAAACAGACTTGACGTAGCGTGCTGCTAGCCTTATAAGAACAGTTGTAAAACGACCCAGGAATATTGGTTTCTCCAATATTTTTCAAATGTTCACATACTGTAACTTCAGAGCATATATTTCGCCTCCGCACTTCAGTATTTTATTGATATAATTATTGTTCACAAGTACCACTTGTTTGCTGCCTGGCCTTACCTCGATGACGTGTACATGAGAGTAATCATATAATTATTTTACAGCCTGCAATTGCTGTTTACATGAGGATAATGCTGTGTCGAATTTTCGAAGCCAAACACATCGGGTTTTGCTTGTTGTGGTGACAAAGGTAGCCTATATAGAGTTATACGTTCCCGGCTATCTTACTGAGAGTGAGATCGTGCTTTTGTTTCTTGGCTGGTTAGTAAGTGGTTAGTTAATTGGTTGGTTGAATTTTTGAAGTAACAGAGTCCATAAAAATGGGGAGGCATGAAATGCAAAGTGGATTTCATGTCTTCTTCACACGTTGCGTCATCTCTACCTCTGTCTCCGAGAGAAAGAGACGGGGGGGGGGGGGGCGAAATGGAAAATGGAGGAGAATGTTGCAGTTTTTTTTTTTAAAAACTTCCTGTCTTCAATGCATGTCCTTGCCTAAAGACATGCACATGTACGAAGACTGCAGGCATTCATTCATGCTCCTGCAACATTCGATTTCCCCTCCTTTCCCCTCCCCTATTCTCCCCCACCTCCCCCAATCTTCCCACCTCCCATCTATCCCCTGAATTTCTCGCGTACGCTCTCCGCTCGACTGTGACCCCTCTGCTGTCATGCTATCTGACAATCTCTCCTCATGACAGCACTAATCTTTCTTCTCGACCTCCACGTCGTAAAATTAACAACTTACGGAAAACGTACTTTCTTGCAGAAAGCAAAGTTAGCATAACCGACATTCTTCCATCAACACAGCCTTCTCAAGTTGTCTCTCAGTCTCCTTTCGAGAAATCCTTCCAGTCTCACAGATCCAGTCCTGCCGTTTTGTCTTGTTGCCATAATCTCGTCGTCAAAAAAATCATAAAAAGGTCTGGGGCATGAGCGCGAACAGCCAATCAAAGGCCGGCAGCGGATTGTCCGAATTCGGGGTTGGGGCCGTACTGTTGTTGTTTTATAGTTCATCCAAACATCCACGGACGTGATAAAGTCTCCCACCTGACAAAGCTTACGATTCCTACAGCCAATAAATTAATGGACTCTCATAAGTTTATACCGGGACGAGGGCAAGAAGGGACTCCAGGCGATCGACTCCGCGGTTTGTTTCTCTCTCTCTCTCTCTCTCTCTCTCTCTCTCTCTCTCTCTCTCTCTGTCTCTCTCTCTATCTATCTATCTCTCTCTCTCTATCTCTCTCTCTCTCCAGCATATATATATACTAGCTGAGTTCCCGGCCCTACCCGGGATAAATCGATTTATTAGTTTCAGTTCTGGGTGATTATTATGGACCTGCTTCATTTTGTCTGTTCCTTTAGCTTTATTTTATTTTTGTTTGTTTGTTTGTTTTTAGATACGTTTTACTGCTCTCCTTTTGCGCGTTGACGTCCTGCCATAGAGATATTATTATAGTATCTCTATGCGTCCGGCGCGTCCCGCCAGCATCCGTCAAATGGCTATGAATAGTATGATTTGCGCACGGGTTAGTTTGTTTGCACATCGCAGGAAGTGATAACGTCATGCGTTAATGGAAAAGAAATATTATATTTTCCTAGGCATATTGAAAACACAAACCTGTACTTTTGGCCCTGCAGCGTCAATCTCCACCAATTCCAAACCCTTTCTTTTTCCTAGTCTAGGCACCTTGAGAACACACAAAGTTTCATACTCGATAGTCTTAGAACTCAATCTCATCATTCAAACCAGTCCTAACCGGAAGTTGTTTTGTGAGTGTGATACAGATACCGGAAACAATCTCAATTACGTACATTTGCCGAAAAAATAGACCGAACGGCAATGTGTCGCAACCTAGAAACTAATACAAACGTTCTGCGATTTATTAATTATTTTTTTATTTTCTGTGCCGGGGACACGACGACAGTCTATACTAAGCGTTGTATAAAATCTGAGGGCCACCGAATCAGCATTAACAGAGGAGTAGCGAAAGGCGCGCTGCAATTGTCGTAAGGTTTTTTTTTTTTTTTTTGCAAATTTATCCATCAAAATTCACTAGGCAAACAAAAAGTTGTTTGACTACGGGAAGAGAACTGTAAGTCGGTGAATCATGTTAGCACTTGCGAAGATTTTGTTCACACTTAGGATTAAAGACAAGCGATCGTGTGCTGGAAGAAATTGTCATTGACAAATTCAATTATTTTTAGCCAGATAAAGATTCCAACCTAAGTATGTTCCGTACCCTGGTGCAGTAGAGTGCAGCCCACTTATGTGAATGCACTGGCATTCTCCCTTACTGAACCGATACTGCATGGCTGTCGCTGTGGTATTAGTGCGAACTGCTAAGCAAGACTGAACACATGTGAAGCCGCTGCTGACTGAGTTAATGCTTAAAAAGGGCAATTTGGAAATTTTAGCATCTCGAAACAATTGCAAATCCAACCATTTGTAAGAGTTCGCCATCACTTGTACTTCACATAGTGTTAACCAGTCGTCCGGTTTGTAGATGGTGATGTATCGACCAGTGAGATATGATCTTGTGCATGGAATCGTTTGTGTAACGCCGTCGGGAACTGGTGGCCGGTGGTAGAAACAAAGATGACCCAGTATGGCCTCTGGAAATCCAGGCTTCCACCGCGGATTGTCCAGGGATACGGAGACAGAGAACTCGCGAAGACGGTAGCCAATGATATCTCTATTCGTCAATGTGATGGCCTTCACTTGATAATTCGCCAACAGATCCACCATCCACCACGTATGCCTGGAAATGTCAGCAGGACATGAGAACATCTTAATTGTCCGTTAACTATCTGTCATGTTGAGCTGAGTTTTCATTTTTACGGAAACGGAAAAGTTAAAAAAAAAACCTTCCAAGTAATGAAATAGAATGAATGTTTTCACGTGAAACGAAACGCCGTGTCTGTAGACATGAAAACACTCTTTCTTTTTACTACTTGGTGAATTTTTGACGTTTCCGTTTCCGTACACATGAAAACATGGCCTGAAGGTTAAAAAAAGAACAAACATATACGACAGTTTAGGTTAGATTCATTTTTATCATCATTTTTTTTTTCTATCGGAGTTGCGATTTTCTGCGTCAGTAAACAATTTTCTTAAAACTCGTGGACGGGAAATTTTGCTGAAGAAGTTGAAAACAGTTGACCTTCACTGCCAAAATTTTGCATTGGCTTCTATCTCAAGTAGTCTGCAGTAGCAAAGATACTATTAGACAGAAGAAGATGAGAAAGCTAGTGCTTTTAGCGTGCACAGATTTTGCACGGCCATCTAGCGGTGTGGAAGCCATGAACAGTGTCGTAGTTTACAAAGCCAAATAGGGAAAACATTGAATTTTGTTAACTGTCCAGTTATCACTGTAATCCTTGATTGTCGTCACTTACTTTGCAATTATAACTCCATTCTCCTGGGAAAAACTCTGGCTATTTTTTCTTTTATTTTAGTCGCAGTAGCACTGTAACAAATCAGCATCATTAATTTATCATTATATTAAGCATTCTTTTCATGCAATGAGCCATGGGCCCCGCTCTCGATCAGCGCTCAACCTGTGTGCACAATTGTTTGGGGGTGCACTTAAGGGAGTGCATCATCTTATCGTTTCTAGTATCTTCAACGGTGACTCAAATGAAGAAAAAGTTCTTAGAAATAAAACATATAAATATAATCGAACTGGGAGGTAAACATATTTTACGTCTTGTTTATAGTTAGAGGTCACTTGTTACTCAATACGTGAGTTCCAGAGGCTATGTACAAGCAAAGATACCAGAAACGATAAGATGAGTCACTCCCTTCTTCAAACATCTAAAAAAAATCGTGCACACATTTTGCGCGCTGATCGGGGGAGGGGCCCATGGCGCAAGGCATGAAAAGAATGCTTGATATAATGATAAATTAAGGATGCTGATTTGTTAGAGTGCTACTGCTACTAACAAAAAGAAAAAACAGCCAGCCTTTACCCACAGCGATTGAAGTTAAAATTACAAAACAAGTGACGTCAGTCAAGGTCTACAGCAATAGCTGAGCAAAATTCAGTATTTCACCTATTTGGCTTTGTGAAATACTGCATTATTCATGACTTCCGTGCATTCACCGCTTCGTGGCGGTACGAAATATGTGCACGCTAAAAGCGCTAGCTGTCTCATCTTATTGTTTCTAGTATCCTTACTAGTACAAGTGGGTATTGCTATCTCCGTCTACAGCTATTTAGTAACTTACTTGTTACTTGCAGTATGTGTACAAGACTTTGAAAACATTGAGGTATTGTGGTTCCCATCAACAGCCCCATGAGCACGGCCTTCATAGTCTGTATCCTTCTGTAAAGCAGGTTTATAAAGAGCCACATTTTTCAGTGTTTGGGCACCGACGACACACCAGCACGTCACCAGACATAGAACCGATGTCGTGAATGAGCGTGAGGCCACCATTTCTGGGGTGATGAGATTAGAGAGAACTCAGACTGGCTAACGCTGTGTTTTCATGTGTGGGGAAATTGAAACGGCAATGGAAACGTCAAAAATCTATCAAATAGTAAAAAGAAAGAGTGTGTCCATGTGTATGAAAACGGCGTTTCCGTACTCGTGAAAACTTTCTTTCTACTTCACTGCTTGAAGAGTTTTTGACCTTTCCGTTTCCCTTGCCGTTTCCGTACCTATGAAAACTCAGCTTAAAGAGAAGAAGAACAAAAAAAAAACACGTGAATGAGATATTTTGAAATAAAATTTGGTCGGCATCATAATTATATGAAGATCACTTTTGAACAAAAATACTTCTAAAACCGATAGATAAGAAACGGTTAACACTGAATTTCATTTGTATGTCAAGTTACAAGCACCTCAGCTTCGTGGGATAAAAGGTTTCTGTGACATATATACCAAACATCTAGATAAGCCCTACCAACTGCCCCCCCCCCTCACCCCTGCATTATATTACTGATGAGCCATACTGTTTTGATACAGAATTGCTAGCCGTTCAAGACACAAGGTGAAGACAAATGTCGGTCAACTTGGCTCTAGCACTTAGTTTTGAATCTGGATCGTGGTGAGTGGTACAAATCGGTCTTGTCTAATCACGCGTAAATGGCACCACTACTAATCTCTGGCAGTGAGTACAGTACTGTGCCCAGAAATGACTTCATAATCAGTCTCTCTGGCAATGGGCACAGTACCCAGAAATGACTTCATGACCAGTTACTGGCAGTGAGCACAATAACCAGAAATGACTTCATGGCCAGTCTCTGGGAATGAACACAATGCCCAGAAATCACTCCATGACCAGTTACTGGCAATGAGTGCAATGCCCAGAAAATAACGCTGTGACTATTCTCTGATAATGAGTACAATTTGAACGCGAGATGCGTTTGACTCATAATAATTATATTCATAAGCTAGTTCGTACTTATTGGTCTATTTCGCTCAATGCATCCACTTCCCTCCCTCTTAAGTCCACGGTGGCTGAGCATGCGCACTGGCAAAAATGTGTTTTTAGCACCACAGCTGAGCATGCCTACTGGTAAAGACAATCCGTAATCCAAAAAGAAGAACTGAAACAAGTGAGTGAACGAAACATATTTCCTTTCGACGAAATTTCGGAACTTTCGACGAAAGACGAAACCAAATTGAAAATGTCGTGGCAGCAAAAGTTGCAAGTAAAACAAATTATTATATTCTGGGTCCGTCCTTTCTGAGTGCGCCTCTCCCAGTTGTGGAACTGTGGGAATAGAACTCGCTTGAAGAAAGGCTGGCCAAGCATCCGAGAACAATGTGAAATTTTAATTTCTCCAGGCATGAACTGCAAGCGCAAGAGACAACAGAAACATCGGAACTCGGAGGCATTGAAATCATTTCATTTCTGTTTTCTTTTGCATTTATTCGAATAGTCTATCTCAAAAAGGTTTTGTTCTTCCTTTGTTCTTATTCTATTTTGTTATTTGGTGCTTTACGTTTCACGCTTTGAGAATTCATTTTACTTTAGTCTTCTCTAGATCCACGTCATTTCATGGGGTATAGTCCTTAGTGAATCTGACAAAAGATCCCTAGATCGATCGACATTTTGAAAACAGAACAAAATTTCTGTTGACAGCGGAGAGTGATAAAGACCCCGTCAAAGGTGCGGATACATTACTTTCCGCAGCACTGAACTTGAGACGGATAAGAAGGAAGAAAGTAATTAGTAATGCTGGCGTTGGATAACAATGAATGCTATTCAATTGCTTGAATGTATATAATTGATCCGAATTGCATGAATATAGTCCAGGAAATATAAAACCGGTTGAGATTTTCTTGACATCTTTCCAACGTTGAATGTATCAGGATTAAGAAGACTGTCCCATTGTTCTCACCAAGCTCATTATTCATGCTGGAAGAACGTACTGAATAGACAACACTGATTAATTCAAGAAAAGAAAGGAGAAAACTAAACATACTGAAAAATGCCATCCTTTTAAACATTTCAAAAGTGACGAATTCTTCAGTTTCCTGAACTACTGCTCGGATATGTGAACACATTGTCTCTGGCTGTATCTTTCATAAAATTTACGTCAAAACTTTTCTTGTCCACAGCATCCGCTCCCCGTCACTCCACTATTTTCTTTTTTTTAAAATAAAAATGACGTTTGAAAAAGTAAGGCACTCTTTGCCTCTATAGTGGCGAGGGGTGGAGCAGAACGGATGCTGTGGACAAGTACACAGATCCAAAGAGTGTTTTACTTTTTCATACGTCATTTTCCTTAAAAACAGCGGAGCAACATGACCTAGGAAGGCACTAGATCTATGCCTGCGGATCCATGAAAGAATTATTTTCTGACGTGGATCCCCAGCGAGTCTGGTCCTTTCTGAAAGAGGCAAAGATCTGCCTACAACTTCTTTTAAAGACATTTCTACTCATTTACACAAATCTTTTAGGATCCCTACAAAACAAAGTTTGACAATTTTACCAATGTAATAAAATGTATACAGAACTATTTAATTCCACACGTGAAATTTTAACTGGTGAAGCTCTCAACTCGAAACTTTATAGAGTACCCAAACAGACCGTGAAAGGCACAGAGTGGCCACTAGTACGCCGACACGCCTTAAACCTCAAATTCAAACTCATTATTGTACTTTGCCCCTCATAATTTTATGATCTGTCTGTCCTTATAGTTCAAGATCTCTAAGACAGCACCGGATCATGTGGAGACAACAAGAGAAGCCCCTGGAGATTTGGCCATTAGAACTAAACGTATTACTGGTTTTTTCCCCATTCAAAATCTATTTACAAAGTACTTAATGAGCACAATAATGTCGCCCTGTGATTTCTCCTGGTGGAAGTCCGAAAATTGAAATCTTCACCGTGTGAATAAGAATGTAGATGTTCATGTACTGTAAATTTATGACAAACACAGCTGGGGAAAAGACAGGGTGGATGTGCGTGGGTGTGTGTGGTGGTGGTGACAAAATTGTAGAATGCTGATCGCTGCATGGGGTTTATCAATCAAGTTACATTTTTCCGATTCGTCATTTTTACAGCTCAGACAGGGCCGAGTGTAGTAAGATATTTTGGTAACTCGAAACTTTGGTCACCTAAGGCTCAGCAACCGCATCACACTCAGGCTTCAAACTTTGCACAACAGCATATTATCAATGCGAAATTAACAAGGGCTATCTTAGAAATTATGAAATGTTCAGGCTTCTACGTTTCATTTTTCATTGTTTCGGCATCATTTAGATCTATTTCGAGTCATGGTTCGCCATTTTAAGGTTTCGTTATCACTTCCTGTGATGTGTTCACTATCAAACACACTAACCCGTGCGCAAATCATGCTATTGTACGGGGCGCGCAGGGTGTCAACTCACAAAGGCAGAGCAGTAAGACAATTATAAACAAACAAAAATAAAATAAACAAAATTTGTTTAATAGGAACAGGCATGATGAAGCAGGTCCATAATAACCACCCAGAACTGAAACTAATATTCAAACCGATTTATCCCGGGCAAGGCCGGGGACCTCAGCTAGTATCTATATATATTTGTAAATGTATGACTTGTCCTTAGCAGCAAAGGAGCGGAGAGAGTAAATGGCAGAGTGTTTTTTTTTTAATTTTTTTTTTTTGTTGATGTTAATTTCTCTTTTCAAATCTCTTATGCATTTGTGTCTGTGTGTGTGTATGTGTGTGTGTTTAACTGGCGGCTAGGCCTACAATAAATTTAACCTTAGACTTATCTTTTTACTTGCCGGACAACCTATTTGCCTATTGAAGTTTCCGCATTATTGCTACTGGTTTCGTAGACGATATCAACCCCAAGTGTTAACGGCATCAATCCAGCTTAAGCTTTGCCCGGAAAGCGTTTCTGCTCACTCGATTTATCTAATGCCTTTCGCAAACGGTGCAAAACACCATTAAAATATAATCACAGTAGAAAAGCAGCCCTTGGGGATACACATAATGGTTGCGGGGATTGGAACTTCGGCATCTTGAGTAACATAAAACCCATCGTCGTTGCAAAGATCGCTACTGCAATACATGGGAAGAGGTTGGTTGGTTTGCGTTCACTCAAGTCAAAGTCGGGATTTCAGTGGCTTACAGTGTGTAACTAGCAATAGTTCGTGCAGGGGAGGTGAGAATTTCCTCATAATCGCTTAATATTTCAATGTAGACAGGGATGTGTGAGAACCTTTAATGCACAGGCAAATGAGCATGCAAATCTGAGAGAATGGGTGGATGGATGGATGGATGGATGGATGGATGGATGGATGGATGGATGGATGGATGGATGGATGGGTGGATGGATGGATGGATGGATGGAAGGATGGGTGGGTGGATGGATGGATGGATGGATGAATGGATGGATGGATGGATGGATGGATGGATGGATGGATGGATGGATGGATGAATGGATGGATGGATGGATGGATTAGCAATAGGAGCGAACGATTAGACAGGCAGACAGTCAAACATAAGGAAAGAAATTAGGATAGAAAGAAAGAAGGAAGGAAAAGAAAGAACAGACAGTAGCTATCCAGGCAGACACTACCCATACTGGCAAAAAGAATGAAAGAAAGAAAGGGAAAAAGAAAGACATGGTCTCTCGGGCGGACAGACAGAAAGACAGATTGGCAGACAAGCTGACTACTACTAAATATTAGAGGGGAACCGACGGCCTCAACTATTGCTATTCATTATTTCCAACACTAGACTCTAACCCTTAAACTTAATTATTAGCTATCACTTTAATGAGCATCGCTTTCCTTAACCCATTAGGCCTCATGTATCATCAGTGACACACCGAAATGTATCACTTGGCTGCAGTTGCCACTTAGACCCGGACGAGAAAAGTTATATTTGGTAATTTCCACAATACACGCTAAATCAACCAAATGATCACGAAAACCCCTTAACAACCCCCCCCCCTCTCTCTCTCTCTCTCTCTGTCTCTCTCTCTCTCTCTCTCTCTCTCTCTCTCTGTCTCTCTCTCTCTCTCTTCCCCCCTCTCTCTATCTCTCTCTCTCCTTCCTTTCCCTCCCTCTAACTGTCTCTCCCTGATTACGAAAACCCCTTAATTACGGCTCCCTAAGAACATATTTCTCACAAAATCAGGTTTATCTCACAAGCAGAAATAGGGGCGGAGCCTAGAGTATTAACTGAACTTATTCCAACTAGCAAAACAAGAACGTTGTGTTGACAAGTTCCCACATCGCCCACAATCAATGTCTCCTTATCAGAACACCCAAGAACTACAAGTCAAGAGCCACCATTACAAACGACGAATGGGCTGTTACTATCGAGGGCGTTAAGTCCACTTGTAGATAATGACGACAGTGAAAGTGATAAGGACCCGAGCGATTGACAAACCCCACATTTTCGGAAGCTCGCTCGCAGACATAACAAAGCTGTCCGCTTTTTAAAGATAAGTTAAAATTAACGAAACCAACCCGCAAAACCTTAAATAGTTTATTAGGCTCGTGTCGCACTGAGTCAAGACTGCTTTGTCTGCGTTTTTTGTCGGAAATGTAGACTGTGGAGTTAAAAGGGACCTCGTTCACTACTAGCCAACAGAAACATGTCTGTCTCGTGAAATGGGGCGCGTTAAAACTGTCTTCAATTAGCTGGCATGGGGGAAATATGGCACTTCCTTTTTTCTCAACATTCTCCCTCTCCACTCTTCCCCAAGATTTTTTTTTCTCTCTTTATCATCACCAGTTCGCATTATAATAATAACTTAATAAGCAGTATTTATTTTCGTGTTCTCTCTCTCCCTCCCTCACTTTCAATATGTGTGTCTTTCTGTGTCTGTCTCTGTCTCTCTCTGTCTCTCTCTCTGTCTCTGTCTCTCTCTCTGTCTCTGTCTCTCTCTCTCTCTCTCTCTCTCTCTCTCTCTCTCTCTCTCTCTCTCGTCCACGGCCGCCTCTCCTCTCACCACCCATCTTGGCTCATTTACCGGTATAAATCGGCTTGTAAACTCCTCCATAAAAACCTGTGCCATCTGAAGTTACCAACCTGGACTGGCCAACCACGGTCAGCACTACAGAACACGCAGTTTCATATCCCGCTTACACATCTACTACATAGTATGTACGTTCGTAAGTCCAAGCCCATCACAACAATGTGAGATAAACGAATGCGAAAGGTGAGCACTTCCCTGACCCACACTGCCATCTTTCTTATTTCCCCTCCCTCCTGGGCCCTTCCTCCTGACCCTCCCTCACCTTCCCTCTGCCTGGGTCACTCCTGATTGGAAGAGTGACGTGGAATGAGGAGCAAGCTGACGTGACGTATGTCGACATAATGATTCATTTCCGTCAGATCTTAGTGACCCTCATCCCTTTTTTTTTATTGGGGGGGGGGTGGAGGCGGGGAAAGGACGATGAGACCTCCAGAACAGAGCAAGAATTCTAATTCGCCATCAGGTAGTTGTTTCTCTTCACTGCAAGCCAGGTCGTCGTAGATCCCGGGAGAAATTGTAGTGATGTTTATGGTTATAGGATAATTTTGATCGTTGGCCATATACACAAGTAGCAGGCTGTAAAAAGATAAATAAATGCCAACCCAAATCAGCCTCTTTATGGACTAAACAAACAGCCTGTTCTCAAGGAGGAATCGCCCTTTTGAGGGCCCTCGAAGACAACCAAAAGTGGACGAAAAGGGCAGATAGAAGAAAGAAACAGAAAAGACAACAATTATAAGAAAACAAAACCAGTAAACGAGTTGAAATAGCCTCTGGCTGGGAACCTGGTATAACAAAGGCCCCCGACAAACAAAAGGTATATGAAATATATCTTACTGTGGGACAGCAGCCTGGTTTGTAAGAGTTCTAGTTGTGGCTGTCGTTGCTATGGTACTAATTATAGTAATAGCAGCTGCAGTTGTGGTATAACGCTGGCAGTTGTGAAAATGGTAGTTGCGACGTTTGCGGTCACCATACATTAAAATAATGGTACTTCTTAAAGCAGTAGCCGCAGTAGACGTGATATGACGCTGGTGTTAAATAATAGTGTGGTTGCAGCGATTGTGATTACTACTCATTAAAATACTAGAGGCAATACTGATGTACATTCCATAGAAAAAAATATAATATACTATTGATAACAGAAATGATGCACAATGAGTTTTAAGCGAGTGTCCTGCATGCTTCATTAACAAGAAGTCTTATCATTAGAACATGAAAGGTACGAAACAAGCTACACTATGCAATATGGGGCTCTCTGCCAAAATTAAACATGTACATGCATGTGTACACAACGTGAATCGGTGTAACGCCAGTTTGTTATTGGTGAAATGAACAAAGTAAAAGAATAATACAACGTTAAAAGTCCATGGTACAACTGGCTAAACATCTATGCCTAAGTTACTAAGTGTTAGTTAAAGTGAAACACACAGTCAAGCCGAAAATTAAAGCAAAGGTTCCTCTCGATCCTCCGACCACGAGAACCTCGTGTGACAGGGTCCACCTCGTGTACTGGTACATTGTGAGAACCGTCCTACTACAAAGTCCTACCTGCTCGTAACGGCACACGGCCTGTAGCCAATACGCATACTTAGCACAAGGGCGTGAAATTTCGTATCGTCTCCAATTTAGCCATCATTTGTCCATTATCCTCACTTAGTGGCGCGGGCATTCGCGTCATATTTACGCGCCTGCAGCGGTGACGGGCTTGGAATAAGAGGCTGAGCCACTTTGGCAAGCGCGAACCAAATTCCATCCAGCTGGGACGGACTCGGGGCATACTGGATAAAAATCATATTACGCTAGAAAACTATCCATCATTGCAGAGTCCGCTGACATCAAAGGAGTTGCACACTGTTTCCCATTTATTGATGTCCAGTGGCATCTACAAAATAATGTAAATGTATCTGCACTGACTGCACAAATAAACGTTTTGCCGTCTTTGAGACCCAAGAATTATGTCTAGTGGACAAAATTTGTATGGATTTCATGTGGCTGGTTCAGTTAGTGCCGCCATCTCCCCTCTTTTCTTAAGGTGTTTCTAAGCTATTTGGGCTGTGTAGCCAAAATATTCCCCAGTGGATTTCTTTTATTACCAACGTGCGGCAATTTCGGAAATAAAGACAAAGGATCTTATTATGGTCATGTCGCCCTTGAAAAACTTGTTCTGGGCAATTAGTTAACCCTAATCCTAACTTTAACCCAAGCCATAACCCTGAAACTCTCTAAAACAAAATAAAAATCAACAACACAAAAATTACTTAGCAAACAAAATTCAAGTGGGCCACATTTTTAATCCGTCAGCCAATGTTTCCTCTTTTCCTGTCAGTGAGAACCAAATAAAGGAAGAGAAAGGAAAAGGAAAAACAACAAATTGTGTGGCGAATAATGACGCAAATCTGAATGAAAATTCCTCTGTGCCCGAAACACAAAGGTAATTAAAAATAAAACAAGTATTTAAAATATTATAAACAGAATCTGTACAGATCACAGACTCTGTAATAAAATACAGGTTTACAATGAAAGGCAGAAGAATTTAACAGTACAAGTTATTAGTGTTCAATCTCCTCTTCATTTATGGCAGGTTGTGGGGAGGAAACAAGAGATTTCTCAAGGCATACATCAACGTGGCAAATGAAAAAGAAATGGCAGGTCTGTGTCTACGACTGTGTGTATTCCACTGTGTTAAAAGGAGCTAAAGACTTGCTTTTTCTATTGGAACTCTCCTTGTCGATGTAATACCTCTATCTTCTGTCATACTCAGACATGCTTTGTGAAAGCACTCCAGAACCAGGGTGTACTCCGAGCCATTCCACGATGCAAAAGGATGAATTATAGATGAATAAGTATTGCAAATGGGCACGGTGTGGAACCAATTCCGGGCATGGACAAATTCCCTCATGATTCGCCTCGTCGTGTGCGATTTTGAGCACGTCCGAGGGAGTCGTGCGTGCATGTGCGTTCATTACGACGAGGGAGGTCGGTGAGTGCGCATTTACACCGTGCGTAAATTGCCAGTGTGTCTTGCAAGAGACGTAAATCACGGCACTATCAGCGGAGAAATCTGCGAGGGCAGCCACATAGATCTTTGGTTATGGGGGCCAAACTGCCCAGATGTAAAATATTGGGCTTGAAGAGAAAAGGCTGGGGAATATTTTGTCTGCTACCTTGGGTTTGTAGATGTTTCTCTTTCAAACAAAAAAGATGGCGCTCACTCAACATAAGTCTGCTATGTCAGAAATATCTCAGAAAGGAAGAATATGGCCTGGTCAATCGAAAATGGGGATGGGATTGTCCTTGGTCAGAGATTTGTCTTTGCACATGTCAAGGAGGGGAGGGAGAGGGGGATTTGGTCAGAGATGTGTGCGTGTGTATATACAATATGTGTGTGTGTTTCAGATGAGAGAGAAGTGGTTTAGCCTCCTCAGTCACAGACTTACATAAATGTCAGTCATTCGAATACACAAATACAGATGAACCGAGTTAACAGTGGGAATCTTTTTCTAATGTTATAATACTCATGGTACTGGTCTCACTCAAATTATGCAGTTCAAACAGCATTTTCGTTTCCTTTTTTGTTGGTAATAAATCTGAAATATATTAAGAACATAGAGTGTTACTGGGTGTTTTATGTTCATCCTCAATCTGCGAGGGTGTAAGCATGGGACCGGACAGCTCGGAACTGATTCTGAAATGGTGATTTCCGAATATTACGACTGAATTCGGAATCTGCGTTATTAATGCATCTTCGCTATGAATCAACAGGTTTAAAAGATGAGACTTATAGAGAGGTCAATAGTATTACTTCCAGCCTCATCACCATCATCATCAGCTGCTCTTGAAAGTATAATCACTGCTTCCTGTACTCCATACAGAGGGCTCAGCTTGCAGGTGAACTAGTCGCCAATCACCGGGGAAAATCTTGTTTATGGGAGCAGTTTTTCTTGGCCAATCTGCCAGTCATTCCTGTAGTAGACATGGAATGCTGAGACCGTGGCCAGGTTTTCATAACCTGGTCATCCAAGCAGCAGTTTTCACCGTAACTCATCCGATATTCGCTCACTTCTGTGTCACTGGCCAGGTGCAAAGATGAACTATGCAATGGCGATACTATAACTGAGTGTGCATGAGTGTTTGAATTAGTTTGTGATTTGCATTGTATTTGTGTGTCCAGCGTAACGTGCACCAGATATTTGGTATAATTTAGCACTATATTGAGTCAGACTGCTATTTATACAACAACAGTTTGCAAAGTTTTGTAAACCAACGCGACACAATACTTGTAGTTTGGCGCATGCAGGTATTTGTGTATGTGCATGCATGTCTTCGGTGTCGTGCAGCAGATGTTTAATTGTGTAGCAGTGGAGGTATCATACTAAGCCAGGTTAGACACAGTCAGATGCTGCCAGCAAAATGTACACCAAAGAAATAATGGCAGAATCTGACCGTGTCTGACTGGGACTAGTATGATAGAGCTTTCCCGGATTCACTAAGACAATATAGGAAATTATGGTGTGCATTTCTTGCCTCTTAGCATCTGAATGCGTCTGGCCAGATTTTGTTTGATACCTCCCTACGTCAGACTGTCATTATTCTACGATTTGGTGCCAAAAAAAAAATAAACGTGAAGAATTCAAGCATCGATACAACAAGATTGTATTGATCCCACCGTTGCTAAAAGATCAGTGATGTCACAGAGTTGTTTTAAAGTTATACGTATTTACAAGAGTAAAAAAAAGGTATCTTCTTCACAAATTTCATGGAGCAAACTAAAAGGGTTATACTGAATATTTAATGTCTTCAATGTCATTTCAAGATTGTTGTTCGTCGTTTGGTAATTACCTTAAGAAGCTTTCCTTTTCCATGCTGTGTTCAAGAGTTGATGGAACTACTTGGTGTAGTGGAAAGTGTATTTACGTGTTAAACTATCATCACCGCTACAACCGGGACGATGTTGAACAAGAACCTGAACCATTCCAAAGATTTCTTGTGTCCTGCCAAGCTGACTAGTAACACCATGTAAGCCTACAACAGGTTAATAAGGACCATTCTCCACTACATAATTCCATGTTCATTTTTCCATGACTAACTTAACTTTTCAAACCACTATGGGGCACACAATTACAAAGTTCAGAACAGATGAAATGTTATAAATTTTGCTCGCGGCACATTTTTGGAGTGCCCTTCACATGAATTGAGCAATATTTTCATTCTTACATTTATAACCAGGTTGGCATAAAAACAAAATAAAAGTGGTTTCAATTTTATATGGCAGTATAAAAGAGTCCGATCTGAAGTTTGTTCAGTGACTCTACAAGCCAACGTTGATGAAGCGGTCAGGTCTTTGATGCTCCGCGGTCAAAGAAAGTGTACTCTCTTTTCCAATTTTCCTGTCTCTCAAGTTTATTTTCCCTGTATACTTCCAATCAGATTATTTTATTTTCCACATCCCATACTCGGGCTTTCTTCCTTTCTTTCCTTCGACCGAGTCTACTTCTCATATCCTGGTGATAATGCGTCCACCAGCTGCCATACTGCCGACACAACTTCCTTTCTGCTCCAGCCTGCACCCTGTGTGAAGCCGGTCCTCACACTCAGCGCTCCGCCAACAAAAAAAGAAACGGTTTTATGATGACTTTTCCAGTGCTGCGATACTCCTTGATGATTCCCAGAACCATGCAAGGCCAGTTTGGCTTTAAACTTTTGTTTCTCTACTCAGTGAGCCATGGGAGAAACTGGGACTGAATCTCAAATCTGACGCTGAAGCGACAGGCTCTTAAGTCCATTCTACGCTATTTGATACGTAGAAAAGTCACGAAGATCCATTTCCTGCATGCAGCGTCTTCAGCCACTTAAGTCATAAAAAATATTCTAATTAAGTGAGAAGAAGTGTTAAGTTATGTGCACTGAACAGGATCCTGACAATCAATAATAACATCCACTACAATGTTAATTTCGGGTGTGTTTTTTTAAACTATGAATTGCGAATTGTACAAAAGACACTCAACTTCCTGTATGCCTCAACAGATTTAGTTGTCTGGTGGTGTAGACACCGCGCAGCATGACTTTCAACTTCTTAGTCTTTTTTTGTTTTTAAACAGGATCCATAAGCTATTCGATATGGATTACACTCAGCACCAATGTAGTTCTTAAAGGCTTTATAAGAGAATTAGATATCCAGACGTCTTCATAACGCCACCTCTTTCTTTAATCTGTAATGACAATTCTTTTAAAATGGCTTTCCTAAATTTGCCGCGAAATTTCATGATTCGGCTTGCCATCAGCTTTTTGGCTGTCCATGCTGCCAAAATCTGGCCAACGATATGCTGTCAAGCACACAGTAAAAACTTTACGGCGTGCTAACACATGAAACGATCCCGTCACTCCACAGCGATTTTCCGCATCGTAGCTCTAAACTTTATTAGTTCATTAAGTTTGAACAACTTTGAAATCTTGTTAGTTCCGAACGATGTGGCTTTTATCGCAGACCTGCAATATAAAAACACATTCCCGTCCCAGTGCATTTCCCCGAAACGAGACTTCGGCGGGTTTAGTGGGGGATATGTTTTTCCTGTTGCTGCTTCTGAAAAAAGAGAGACTTTGAATAAAATTATGCCGACTGGCGGGTTGTTAGCGACATTTCACCGCCTCCACCAGGTTTTCTCGAATATGAAAGCGATTATGGTTTTAAACGAACCGATGTTAAAATGATATGTGTTATGCCATACCTCATTGGTGAAGCACTGATAATTTTACGCGTTTAGCGCTTCTCGAATAATCGGAGCAAGTCGACTGTAGCATTCCAGCTATTTCTCCCACACTTGTTTTCTACTTTTTCCTATATTTTGAATCTAAGCACGCCACACTCATTCATAATCCACTTGTTTGTTTGTTTGTTTGCTTATTTTTCTACATTCATTGGTATTTCACATTGCATTGGTTGTGACTGGATTCACTCAAGCAGTCACTATCGCTTGCCAGTTCTGCAAATAACCCGTTGCTGGTACACTAACATTTCTTTTCTGCCCTTTCAATTTCATTTACATTGAATTAGTCACTACTATAAGCCGCTTTAAGTGGTTTCATCCGAAAAAAAACCACATACATTTCAAATAGTATTATGAAAATTACACTGAGAAATATTCTTTGTTAAATTATCAGTAATCTGGCATTTTGCCACATTTTTTAAAGCTCCTATGCAGCAACAATCTCAGTCTTTCAAAGAGGGCAATATGAGAACTTGTTCTCTGAAAATGGCGAGCTGAAATGAATCAATTAACTTCACAAAAGATCATGAGCATTTCACTGTGAAATTTGATCAGATGCCCTCTCTTATCAATGTGACACAACTGTGTGACCGGTTGAATTTGGTAACTGACTGTACCAAAGAAAAGGGCACAAGTCTTAATTAAAACTGTTGCCGTTCAAATTCTATGAGTTACAAATCTGACCTATTTCTCTCCTCTTAAATGGTATGATTTCATATCTTCGGTCCGTACACATTTATTACGCCGTAAAGGTGAGGTATGTATGGTACAAAGAGAGTAGTTTCAGGTCTCCTTACTCTAAAGGGTATCCTACAGAACAATGATCATTCTTCTTAGGGACCGTTCACAAATGATGTCAGCTAAAATTTGGCCAAAAATGACCCCCCCCCCCTCCCCCCTTGTCATCTTCTGTCATCTTTCTCATGCCCCCCCCCCCCACCAAGTTGACGTCAACCAAAATGTACATGTACATCTAGATAGAACCCGTACAGGATGCATTTAATATATATATTCACCTTTGATCTTTATTTTAAATCAAAATAAAAACTATTGTTTATAAAAAAAATACCTCAAAGAAATACCTGAACTGTCAAATCCAAATTTAACCAAGCAAAATAATTAAAACAAATAGATTCGATAGCAAGCATGGATTGGATATCAAGCATAAACAAAGCAAAAAGATTGGAGTATCAGTATCATCTCAGCTTGGAAAAATTAAATATCAAATAAATCACAGAAAAAAAAAAGAATTTAATTATGCATGGCACATGAAAATATCCTGGAACTGTAAACAAGTGGGGAGGACTTCCATACATGTATATATATACTGACTGGTGTACGATTATGGGGAGATAACTGTTAATACTGTTCATTTTAGGCCAAGAAAATGTGGTCTATATTTTTCTTCTTGATTTGAAGATTTGACTTTTCTTTTTACCAACCTTTTAGAGCATCATGGTTGATGTCAACTTTGTAAGGACCCCCCTCCCCCCATGTCAACTTTTGTCAACTTTTCACTGACCCCCCCTCCCCCCTCCGAGCTGACGTCATTTGTGAACGGTCCCTTATGTTTCTAAGGGAAAAAAATGACACTACAATGAAAATGCTCTGGACCAGCTCAAATGGTTTTCGTGAGCCTCGAGCACTGATGAAGAACGCAAGAATTATTCTAACAACTGTGACAGCATGTCGTGTGGCACAACAATCGGGACATACTGGTCTGTAAACGTCTGTATTTTGTCATATTATTATGAATAGGAGAAAAAAACAAAATTAATGTGACACATTTCAAGACCCATTTCCTTTTCAAAACTCAGACAAATGGAGAGGCCATCAAAGACAATAAATCAATCTGACTTAGAGATAGATGAAATAAAAACAGTTTTGTGGAATTTTGTCCAGAACATCATTTCTATTCTTGAACGACGCCGAAACCTGTCTGTAACTTTGTTTAAAGACAGAAATAAAATACTTCTATTCCAGGCTTACTGGTGGTCTAGACAAGGTTTATTCTTCTCTTCATTTTCGTTTTCTCTTTCCATCCGTTCCACCAAGTCTCTCTTACTTCGAAACAAACATTTCTGTCAATCAGCCACTCATTTAGAATTGCGACACCAGCAAATGAGGCGCGTCCAGGGCAGAGAGGTGAGCACCTCTTGAGGCTCACAAATCTCTCCAGAGTCATTCGGATGACAGCACGATGAAACCAACCGTGTTACTCTCCAACAAAAAATAAAGGATTTATACAATTGTAAAATGACGTGTGTCAAAGAATGCCAGTTGTCAGCTTGACACGGGGCATTAAATACCCCGTGCAGAAATGAAGAAATGCATTGGATTTCTCTCATACTTTGTTTTTACAAAATATGAATTCGGTTGTTTGTTCAGTTAATGTGCCGACAAATATTTTTGTTTTCACGGCCATAAAGTTTAGCAAAAAGAAGAAATTGCTGCATCTGTTACATAAATTTTTGACATCTCTGGCTCAAAAACAAGCAAAATGACCTCGAAAGGCATTTAAAAAGCCCAGCGTCCGCAGAAACTTTATTTTTTTGCTAGTCATTTTATATCTCTAAACACCTCGTTACAAAAATGGGCGTCTTCGTACAAACAAAAGCGTAAACACACATAGTACGTTGGGAAAATGACGCATTCTGATGTTCCATAAGAAAACGGGTTCCTTTGGCGGCACTGTAATTTTAAAACATTTATTGTGAATCTAAATTAATGTGAATTTAAATGTGTATTTATTTATACATTAGTAGAACCCAATACATTCTTCATGTTTTTGGGTTTGCACCGTCAAGCAAAGAGAAATGCCAATTAATGAGGTTTAAATAAAAACTGAAATGATTTCTGAAGTAGATTTGCTTGATACTGATGTTGAATTTTTGTTCCTCCTCAGTACCGATAATTTTCTAAAATAACAGTTCAAAAACAAATGGTTTATTCTCCCAGTTGTGTGTCTGCATTTTTCACTTTAAATGACGAGGCTTGCAAAGCCCAGTATAGTTATGATTATCCAGCTGTCGTCTCATAAAACCTAAATTCGGTATTTCTTACTTTCCCTTCTCTTCTTTCCACACAGATCCGGGGCTTTTTTTTTTCATCAGTTCTCAATTTTCTTTAATCTTCTTTCAGTTCAAATCATTTTTGTACCTGCACTTTCTAATTCATAATAATTACTTTCAAGTCATAATATCTCTAAAGAGTCATTTCCTTACGGTGAGGGCATTCAGAAACAATGCAATGGTTTAGAGAAAAAAAAAAAAATACACACACCCACGCACACACAAAACATAGGGCAGTCAATTTCAATAGTCCATGAAAATTTACATTTTTTTTCCTGGACGAATTACCTTTTTTCGGAAATGATATTTTACAATTATACTATGAAATTATTCAGTAACTTTTTTTTAAGGATATCATCATTCTCCCAGCTGTGCAAAATCATATCCTTGTGTGGAAAAGAATTTACTTCTAACATGTAACTAAAGAGCAGCCCGTGCTGATTTTCTGTGATTCATTGTGTCTTGTGAGGATCATGAAGGAAAAAGCTCGTCCACAGAGAGAGAGAGAGTGACATTTAGTCTAGATATGATATAAATGTGAAGTGCTAAGATCCTGATTGTTAGAGGGGTGGAGCTTTGTGTAAAAGCTATGTTATTATTATTATTATTGTTATTATTAATAATAGTAGTAGTGGTAGTAGTAGTAGTAGTAGTGGTTTTAGGAGTAGTAATAGTAGTAGTAGTAGTAATAGTAGTAGTAGTAGTAGTAGTAGTTGTCACGAGCAGAGTTAGGGTCTTGGGGAGCATTCGACTGCACGAGAGGCAGCTAACTCACACTCGGACACAACCACACAAGAAAAGTATTAAACAACCAGAGGATCTATATATGTCAGGCCGGTCAGGCCATGTTTTACATAAATATTAATAAACAAAACAAAAGACAATAGAGGTATATTCAAAGCAATAAATTCTAATTACTAACTTAATCTATGATATTCATGTAATTATGGTTCCTTATTGGATGTACTGCAATCAATAGCAAATAGGTATATTATACGAAACTAGATATCAATTTAAAGTGACAGTTGAGTCGCCACTGGCCAGTCGCAAGGCCAACTCTCCCTAAATCATATGGGCCTGAATGTTAGGAGAGCCCAGTACGTTCCAAGCCTACAGAAGCACACTTCGGCTTGTAGGTAATTACGCAGTTGCAAAAAAACTATTTATATATATGCACAATCATTATTCAATCCATCAACAATGTGCCATATTACTTCAATCATACTATGGAAATAATGCTATAACACAGGCCACTCGTCGTCGAGTGCCAGCTGGGGTTTCCTTAGACTTCCTATGAGGCTGTGGTTCTCTCTCTATCTCTGATCTTCTATTATGCTTGAACAATTAAGATATATTACCATTGGTCACGCCTACTGGTAGGCGCGAACATCAAAATAGCGCAGCGTGGGCTTTCAAAGGTCAGCCCACTCAGACCTTTCTTTCTAGAGCCCAATCAGTCCGTTAGCAAGGACTTCTAGTCTTCAAACCACACAGTTCAGGTACTGGCCAACCGGAGATACTTCACGACACGATGCTTCTGCTCGTCTGTATTCACCAAATCTGAACGTTACACGATGTTATATACTATCTGGCTACCCAGCAGTGCTAGTCCGCTGGCCCAATTAGTTCAGCTATCTCATAGGTCGAAACCTCCCACCATTTTAATTGTAGTAATACGTCTGCACCATTCTACCAGCCAGTTAACGTGCAAAAACTTGTCTAGTCATACTTAACAATGTCAACTATCCCCACCTTGTTTCACCCCTACTCCATTACTTATTAATCACGAACATAAAACCGACAAGCGTGACTCTAAGTTTAACTTTACATTTATTTACTCACCAACTATAATTCGCGAGGGCCGTTCAAGGCCACCAGCCAATTTCTCATGGCCCTGTTAAAACAACAACAACTCACTCTCTGCGTGAGTTTTAACAACATCTGAATCATGACAGTAGTAGTAGTAGTAGTGTAGTGATAGTAGTAGTAGTAGTAGTAGTAGTAGTAGTAGTGGTAGTAGTGTAGTGATAGTAGTAGTAGTAGTAGTAGTGGTAGTAGTGTAGTGATAGTAGTAGTAGTAGTAGTAGTAGTAGTAGTAGTGGTAGTAGTGTAGTGATAGTAGAAGTAGTAATAGTAGTAGTAGTAGTAGTAGTAGTGGTAGCAGTAGTAGTAGAATTAGTAGTAGTAGCACAAACACTACAGTACATGTTTGGTGTTGTCTATAGACGCATAGTAATTCCAATACCTCGACCACCAAGCCAATCCTGGCAGTAGAGACTGAAGGGAGGTATGCATTCGCATTTTGGATCAATGGAACAGTCTCAGCAGAAGTAGCTGCAACATCTTGGTTTGTCATGAGAGCACACAACGTTTGCCATACCTAGACAACCGAGCAGTGCTCAGCTGCACAGGACAGGAATTGTCGTGCAGCTGATCTGTTGCTGACCATTAATTCCAAGGACATCCAGAGTGGATGTATTCGATAGAAACTCCGTTTTAAAGACAGCAGCATAATGTGGAATCTTCCTTGTCTTCTCCTCGTTTCTTGCACAACTTTTCTCAAACTTCGGTCTCGGAGTGTTATTCAGCGGCGCAAATTCTGGTTTAATCAGTATATTTCGCGTGTAATTGTGAGGGCCGTGGTCCATCGACACAGCTGGATATAAGTTGCATTATGCTCTCTATATTAAAGTAATAATAGATATTTACAAAACACTGTATAGAAGGTAATCGTTTATGTCAGCGTTTAAGAAAAAAAAACATTGTCTTACAGCGAGCGTAGTTCTTGTTTGTCCAACTCCACTTTTTGCACGACTGAGAAATTTTACATTAAACATTTGCAGTTTTAGTTATTATGATAAGGAGTTAGAATCAATCTGAACTCTGCACCAGCCTGATTAGTGCCACATAGCATTTTAAACAACTTCTACTTACTAAAAGATCTCCACTTTTTCAGAAAATGGAGATAGAACAAACAAGAAGTAAGGTCACGTTATAAATATGAAAACTCGGTAGATGCCAGTCATACAGAAATTGTGGGGATCCCGCTTAGCTCAAAGTAAATTCTAACCATTCCCTTGCACATGCAGTGTCTGCAATAGTGAGTAGAGGCAACTAGTTTTAGGCTGTTTCTTTGCAAGTAATGAATCGAATGAAAATTGCAAAGCTGACTTTTTTTTTTTTTCAATCCTTGAAAAACACATTCTCATCCCATAGAAATCTTGGTTCTCCAATATTTTGTTTGGCACTTGAATGACAAGAGCGCCAATGAAAGAGAATGATGACATCCAGGTGTAAAAAATAGAATAAACTTGGTTATTTCCCTTAGATCATCCTTTATAGACATTGCATTGCGACTGAATTTTCATGCCCTTTCCTTGCTTCTAATTTCTAGAATTTCTTTTCGAGTTCTAGACTGCTCAGCGCTGCAATGTATCCACAAACAGATTTTGTAGCTAACTCTTTCCAACCTTAAAGTTTAATAAAACCAACCCTTCCCGCGGAGTTAGTGTATGTTTTGGATGTCTCGCCCTGATGAACGTATCTTAGCAGTGCTTCCAGTGTACAGAAAATAAATAAATAAATAAATAAATAACTAGATAAATAAATAAATAAATAAATGAATTAGTAAATATACTAAGCCCCATAAGTCTTGCAACAAACCTTCAAAGGCTGTAACTTATGAACAAATTAGGCCAATTCAATTTTTTTTTTTTTTTAATGAAATAAACCATGATTGCTCCCGTGAAACAAAAATCTTCCATTTAATATGTAAGGACTTGATGTCCTCTCTTGACAACCAAACAACAAGGTTCAGAACCGGACAGTATTCAAATGAAGTTTCAGCCCGTTGGGTCACGTGTTTTGACCGTTTTTATCTTGCCTGAAATACTCATTAATTTATATCTAGTTCATTTAGGGAATCGACAGAACTTGAAGATAACAAGGCTTTTTCTTTCATTCAATTATCTCCAGCGGTCCAAAAGTTACAGCCGTTAAAAAGTTTCTTGCAAGACTTATGCGGCCTAGATATAAAATTTTGCGCTACCGGTACATTCCCTCTCAACCATAGCCCGCAACCTGTCGCTCCCTATTATTAAGGCGCACATTCCCTAATATTAGTTGAAATTGTCATATTCACACTTTTGATTTTTACACGAAACAAATTTGCACCATGAACTCTGGCGCGGCGGCGTCTATGATCCATCTTTCTGTCTGGTCTGTGCACTCACTTCCGCCTGAGCCTGTCGTTTCTCGGCGTGCTCGTTCTTCGTCTGTTCTGTACAAGGTTAATTGTTTTGTCTATTTTTTCTTTTTCAAGGATGAGTTTAGAAGGTGAGATGCCATCATCTGCTGTTATTTTAATCGATTCCATAAGGGTCCCTGGCATTTAAGGGGGAAAAAATACAAAAAAATCTCTCTCCCTCTCTTATTCTTTCTTTCTTTTCTCTCTCTCTCTCTCTTTCTCTTACCTAGTTTCTGTTACTCTCTCTCCCCCTTTCTTATTCTCTCTCTCTCTCTCTTTCTCTCTCTCTCTCTCTCTCACACACACACAAACACACACACACACACATGTTCACTCTCTTTCTTTTACTTAGTCTGTTACTCTCTCTCCACCTTATTTTTTTTCTCTCTCTCTCTCTCTCTCTCTCTCTCTCTCTCCCTCTCTCTCCCTCCTCCTCCCTCCCTCTCTCCCTCCCTCCCTCCCTCCCTATCTATTTCTCTTAAAATTCATCTGCCCAAGCGATAAGAAAATAATTAAAGAAGAATCATCGCCACATGGATTTGAATTTCAACTTTCTTTCTTTGAAAAGATTTCCAGTTAGTCTTACTGAAGGGCTTTGAGATGATTTAACTGCAGCAAGCGGCTATCACGTAAATCAGTGGAGAAAATTTTTCACAGATAACCAATTTTAAAGCGGCCGTTACTTTCTTCAAGTACCGCAAGGGAAATCTTAAGATGAAAATTCAAGTCTTAGGAAATCAGATAAAAGCTAAGGCCTGTCTGACACAGAAACTGGTCAGTTATCCGGAAGCACCGATTAAACAATCGATCGACGTAAATGGAATGGGCTGGTGTGGGTGTATTAATATATTTAATGGCTATGAAATAAAAAACAGTTGAGTACAAGACTTGTAGAACGGTACTGTGACGCCAAATAAGCTGTTATCTGGTGCATGAAAACAAAGGAGAAAACACATTGCATTTATGCAAATGCATTATACACGATCTATTAATTTGTAAGTTATAGTACAACAAATTTCCCATTTCTACATAGTATGTTTTCACTGCATGCAACACAAAGGAATCATACGATGTCAGGGCGAAAAAATGCTGCTCCGGGTTCTTAAGTTCGAGTTCCCGTTTAAAAAACATTTCGTTTACACGGCTTGAACCTTTTTTTTCTCCACATGTCTTAACAGATAATAATCATAAGCAAAGACATAAATTATCGGTTTCTTTTTTTCTGTCACATTTGACTTTTCAACTGGTAAAGTTACGGATTATGCTTGCTGCCAATTTATGGCAAAGTGTCGGGTGGCTTCAAAGTGAAGGAAACAGTGAAAATGACGCCAATGTCTGAAATATGTTTCTATAAGAAAATGAGTTGGCGATACAGCGTGGAATAAGAATGTCTTCAAATTTCAGAAACGTGGACGAGAAAGAAAAGAAGAAACTTCCAGGTCGTAGATCTTCATTTACGTCAGCATAAATTTGCATTCGTGATCTGCACTCGTCTGCGTCTCGGCATTTTTCATTTCATGCAGAATGTGCCGTAGATAATACCCGGCGATGATAATGATGATGATGATGATGGCTGCCGCTATAATTTCGAAAAGGAATAACAATTATTGGCAGTATGAATGACATAATCATCATTAGCAAAGGTTAAAATAATTCTCTTAAAGCAGTGGTCCTCAATGTGGGCGATATGACCCCGTCGGGGGCGATTTTGATTATCAGAGGGAGGGGGCGATTTTAATTTCCAAGGAGGGGGTGCGAAAACGAAGAAAAGGTGAATACGGGGCTGAAAACGATGACGGGGCGAAAACATGAACGGGAGGCGATTTGGGGGCAATTACATGACAGTCTCTGTCTAGTTGAATGGCATTATGTAGATGGGTTTTATGAACAGAACAAGCTTTTTAATTTTTATGCATTTGATAAATCATCAACACCGTTATTGTCATTAATAAGACCTTAAAAAACGTAACATCATAACTTGTGTATGTATCTACGCTCAGGTGAAATGTATCCATGGGGAGGGAGGGGGGCGATGAAAGCAAATTTGGAGCCCAGGGGGATGATTGCCTGAAAAAGGTTGAGAACCACCGTCTTAAAACGTCTTTTATATCAGCCACGTTCACAAAAGCCAACGAAAGACACAAAAAGCAAATAAAGTGGCATTCCCCACTTTTCCCTGCGCCTGTTGTTCCTTTAGAATTATTTAGAAAGTAATGCAAAATGATTTATCATGGCCGGGCATAGCAAATTGTTTACCAAATTCTGGCAAGTTTGTTTGCTTTTTGGCCAAGATGGAGACATGTGGAAGTAGTTCTTGTATAGATGATCAATGATTGAAGTATCTTTAGGGCTTTAGGGCTACATATTATTAGAGTTAGCATTAACTCATAGGTCAACAACACTGAAAACTTCTGTGTAGTGATTAAATTCAATAAAAAGAGCTCTCTCGCTCTCGATCTCCTGTTCGTGAATTTGAATTTGAGTTGACATTGGGTTTTACAGGGCGTCGGCGTGATAACGGCTACTTTACTCCTGTCACGGTCTATTCTCACGGTCTATTCGGGTGCTTTATTCATGTTTCGTATTCAGGGCTTCTAGATTTCACAAACAGAACCAAATATTTCCGTATCAATTTTATTACATAGGTAAAGTCCCCAAAAAATTGTTTTATATCTTCTTACTATAATGGAGCTGGCGAGTGAATGATTGTGTAATCACCTAAAACTTCGTGTCTACGAGACCAAAAATGAGTAAACTTTGTGTACTGCCTCGCCTTTTGACGACAAGTTACGAGGACACATTCATTTTGGACAAAAATCAGTCTTTTATATTATTTGTTTAAGACTAGGTGAAGTTCCCGGCATTATCCGGGATACACCCGTGAACCCACGGTTCCATCTCTCTCTCTCTCTTTTTTGGTCTAGAAAGCTTCCCATATATTCTACATTCGTACTACAGATTTTGTGCGCACCAGAGCACTATGCACTCATTACTGGTAGGGAAATTGCGCACACCGAACTGAACGTGATTTAATACATCGTTTCCGATGCGGTGGGCTTACTACAGGGCGCCAAAACAAAGATCATGGTATTTTACATTTTTACAACTTTTATCTAAAATACCTGAAACTTGAATCAACAAAATCGATCGATACAAAAGCGATTGGGCTGGATTAGTTGACACCTAAGAAAATTAATTTTACAATTTTTGAAACTGTCATTTAGGCTGTAGCGTCGAGCAAACAAAGGGTCAAAATTGCACCACAATGAATTACTCCTGCCACTATTTTTTTTTTATAATAAGATTCTTTTGCGCAGCAAAAATTGAGGGGCAATTTCGGGGAGTAGAATCAAAAAGCATGATTAGGAAATTTCGTTCTTGACCTCTCTTTTCACGTTGGTGGTAAATCAATGTAATCACATCTGTGTATTTCTACGTAAGTTCTATTAGTCATCGCATCAAATCAGAATGCTGCTTTTAATGTAGCCTAGATCTCGATATCCGGTTGGGCTTCCTACAAAGAATCTGCAAGGGTTATTTTGCGCGGGCCGGCTGGTATGAAGAAAAGAGTTTCGTAAATGTGTGTAAAAGTCTTTAAGGAAAATGAATTATTTCTGAGTCTATGGTGACTATACGATCCAAATATCTTAAAATAATACAAGTATTATCCGGGATTTCTTCCGAAGGGAAAAACTGTGTCCATTGGCTTTGAGATTCACGATGGAGTAAGACTAGGGGAATAATAAAAAGCACTACCTGGTCTATGATCTACAACTTGATTTAAATACATGTATTCTTACACACAGTTACAAAATTCCTTCCAGATCTATACAAAACAATGTTTGAGAACTTCACCAGTGTAATCAATTTTATACGAAACTTCAAAATTGTGTACGTGGAATTTTAACTGATGAAGTTCTGAATATCAAATCTAGGTGGAACAAGCCGAAAACCGTAAGGGGCTCGAGTGGCCGTTATCATGCCAGCGCGCCTTAAAACTGATACCCAAACTCAAATTCAAAATCTACATGTAACCCTCAATCGTTCTTTTAAAATGGCAAGTTTCTAACTATCTTCCATCAGCATTTGAGAAATTGATGATTGAAGTTAGGCTACATGTGCTCATAGCTTTTAAAGAAATGACTTTTTTCCTTTTTAATAAAACGTACAAATTACATACCGAATCCGCTGGATACTTTTTGACACAAAATAGAGAAGGCCTGAAGAGGTCGTGTGTAGTGTGGAACTCAGTGCAGCGAAAACGTGGAGGTAGACGCTTGTCATTTGCAAGGGGACGCAGCGCAACCCCAAAAGATTAACGAAACATTCAAACTTGAGAATCTGCAGTACATGATTTTCCTCTCATGGGTCAATGTGACCCACGACCTCAGGCAGGCTAAAATTTGCTTGAAAAGAATGGGGATGAATGAGGTGAACAAAAACGTCATCAATTTCTCGTGTCATCACGGTATGTGACGCAAAGACGAATGCCTTGATTTCTATGACGACGGCAGAATGACCCAAGCTATCATAGACCGGGGGCAAAACTTGGGGTTTAGGCGGTTTCCCAGTGACAAACATAAATGTATTCGGTGTGCAATGAGTCTTGTAGCCCGGGACTCGTGGACTCACGGGACATTTGTTGCACGCGCGTTCCCGCGGCTTCTCACGGTATGCCTCTGTCACCCATGCACATCGGAATCTCAAGAGTTGTGGAAATCAACACTGGCTTGAATTTCAGATTTGTCTGGAATGTTCAGCGTAGTCACATGCAAGAATGTATGAGTATATATATTGATATATTATGTATTAACCTTCATCAGAATAACCAGCATAGTGTATATTAAGTTTCTAGGGATCTGAGATAGACCAGTTAGGGGAACTCGTTCGTGCCACAAAAATTTAGAACTAAACATATAATAATTATCAATTCTTTACTGCTTCAGAATTGCGCCTATGGAAATTCCTAATGCTGACTACATGCTGACTACTTTTTATAAAAGTTAATACAACAATAATAAGGTGTATTCTCTGACCCCTGTTCCGGTCATCGGCTGGAATTGGAAGGACCTTTAAAGATGTTAAGAACGGCCACCCGGCCGCATTACCCATTTCCTAATGATAATTATATAATAAATCTTGCACACGATGGAAACCAGATGCAGTTTTTGAAAAAAAAATGTGGGGTCTGCAATAAATCACTTGTTTTCGTTGTTATACTGTTTTTCTATTTTGGAACGCCTGAGTATCTGTCGTCCACCGAGGTATCTCAGTAGTTCCGCTGAGAATACCAAACGCAGTAGTTTTCAAAACGATCGTCGAGCGACAACGGACAGGCGGCCTATACGAGAGTAATCCAGCGGATGTTGGGGAAGACTCAGCCCTGAGTGATGGCCTAAACCCATTCATTTTTGTCTCTGCGCTTTTCAAGTAACAAATTAGAATTTCAGACGGCACTCAGCGATTCATTCGTCAAGCGTCTTGTACACAAACCGACTTCAAGAAAGCTTGGGCGAACAGGTGTTGAAACTAAGAAGGGGAGGGAGGGGGGGGGCGAGACTGAGAAACGACCAGGGATCTGATGTTGGGAAGAGAAATACTGGCTAAAAAAAAATAGAAAAGGGGAAGTAACTGAACAAACTATGTGTTTTGTCAAAGGGGAATAATTCTGATTTTTTTCCCCCTCTCGTTTAGAGGTATCAATGACAAGAAAAGACACAATCTGTCTCAGCTTATCCTTCAAGACGGGTAAAGATTAATTAAAACATCTGGGGGTCCTTACTTTTCTCGTGCGGTCTCAATTTTTCAAAGCAGGAATTTGAAAATTGCAAAACTGTTAGTTTTAACGGCAGTTTTTTCTTTAGACGTGAGATAGCCCACGATTGATGGCTTGACACCGCTGTTCGGATCCTCTCCGGCTTTGCTGCAGTTTAACTACCGTATTTCTTTCTCCTACATTGCCCTTTATTTTACTTTAATTTTCAGAGCTCTTTCTAGTTTCTAATCATGTGTTTTGAATGCGATTTATGGGCTGTGGGTTCAGCTTTCAAAAGTTAATATAAACAGAACTTCAAAAAAATCCTCGCCTGTCAGGAATGAGGGAAATTGACCAGGATCATCATCGCTTCTTTGTTGCCAGTCAGGATCTTCACGTTCAAGCCATTTCTTTTATTCTTCTTTGAAAATAATTATAATAGGGTTTTTGTTTCTCTTTTTTAATGGGGGGAATAAAGGGAAGACAGAACAAAATGGAGACATGGCAGGCCTTTTCAGCACCGTAACTAATAACGTATTTTTATGAACTGCTCCACTCCCAGAGTGGGAAATTTATTCGTTTGCTGGTTGCTCGGTTGTTGTTGTTGTTGTTGTTTTCTGGAGACTATTCATTTTTGTCCTTTTTTGTTTAATATGAAAATCTTATATATAATATATATATATATATAATGAAAAAAAAAAAGCATGAAACGTACAGTAGTGTACTGTCAGTTAATCCTTTTGCTGCCAAACCAAAGATTCTTCCTCCCTTTAGACTACCAGAATAACGGATTCTCGTGTGAAAGACAGTAGGAAATGGTAAAATTAGGAGTGCAAAACATGCCGGAACAATGCGGGCCGATATTAAATTTTGAGCAGTTTTTGCATGAAACGGTGCGGCTGATATATCGGCCGTCCAGCAGTCTTCTGCAATATATGATGGGCCGGTAGATCGGTCTTGGGGCAGCAAAGCGGGTTAAGCCATGAGCATAGGCGCATGTTTGCAAAGAACTATGCACACACATAGAACGACGTGCTTGCAAAAACACAGTTATGCGGAGAGATAGGGACATGACAGTACATGTATACATACGCGCACAGCAGGCAATCTAACACATGCTTGCACATGTATATATAAACAACAACCCAGTCAGCAACCCCAAGGAAATCCGAAGCGTAGGACTGGCGCCAAGTTTGCATATAGGAACTGTCCCTACGTAGATCTGCTGGTTACGACGTCGGGCCAACGTCAGTTTGATGTAGGGAAATAGTTCTTGGGAGAATCTTACTAGTCCTACGGAAATCAACGTCAGATTGGCATAGGGGCTTCTGGTTGAGAATATGTCCTTCTCCCACAGTTTCTTTTTACCCGTTCAACCAAGAAAGAGATAGGATTGTTTTTTAATTTATTATGACATGTACACAAAGTGCATGTAGGTATATGTACATGTATATCAGAACGGAGATGTGGTGTAAATTGTAATGTTTACATCAATGACTCTCACTCAACATACCGGCGTCTTTGCGATGATCTCATTTTGCCTCAGAATTGTTGGTGTTTCGTGTCCGACCTGAAGTAAGTGTGATAATAGTACATGTAGTAATGAAAGCTGGAGACAAGAAGGACTGCTGTGTTAGTTATAAGGCAGTTTAATTGCAACTTTGTCTAGGATTAGTAGGAAATGTGCCTGTTTGTGTGTGAGAGAGAGAGAAGAGGGGAGAGGAAGAGTGACAGAGAGTGAGAAAGAACAAGAGAGAGAGAGGTTGGCGCGAATCCTCGAGTTAAGCGAAAGATGTTTGCATGCAAATGACACTTGTATACATACATGTACATGTACAAAGAGGAATTTTGGGTCTGAGTTTGGAGAAAGCATGTCGATAACGGACAAATTGTTTTAGGAAGAAGCAACACAACAGAACAATATGCACCATATAGCAGAATGACATGACAGAAGAACACCTTACCAGAAGCGCCCACCAACCACCCCTAGCTACTAAGAAAAGATGACTTTGGGGAGGGGGGGGGGGACAAATTTCCGATGACTACTGAAAATAATTATCTCTTTCATAACTTTCTGAAACAGCCAGAACTAATAATTATTACTGATACCAAATAGACACTGTGCAAACAATACAGTGTCATATTGTATCGTTGTGTGATCGTGCCACAATATTTCATTTTCAAGTTCCTGTTCCTTCCGATTCCCATCCAGGTATGCATGGGGAGGGTGGCATGTCGATCCGACAAAATTGAAAAAAAAACAAACAAACGATTCGTTACATATACATGTACAATATGCCTCTACAGAAAGAGGGATTGCATTACTTAAATATGTTATTATAAGTAAGTGTTTGATAAAATGGTCGTAAGAATGATCATGACTACCCTTACATGTACCACTGGAAGCCCTCCTTTTCGACCACGCAACTATATGTACGACCTAACATTTCTAAGCTCGTGCTGGGCGACTCTCCAGTTCAGTGTTAAAATCTGCTCTGACAGAATTATCAGAATTTAAGGGATAAGATTTTTGCCTTCCTTTGTCTGGACCTACCTGTGTTAAATTAATTTAACTGTACTTCAATTTCACACTATCCACGTTTACAATATCAAAAAGTATTTTCTAAAATGGGTGACAAAATTCTTTGCAGGAGAATATGTAATGTTTGTCCAGAGTCTCGGTCAAACGAGCCAGTTTCATTCATGGCTGCTTTAATCTCATTTTACATACATGTACTACAGTGTATTTCAGTCTTCGTTTTCTCCACCCCTGCCGATTTCGACAGAATCTTGTCTTTGTGTAATGTTCGAAGGGGAATAACTGTAAAAAGTAATAAAAGAGGCTGTTCCATTTGAGTATTTTCCCTTTCCTACACCTTTTTTCCTTCTTATTTCTTTACCATAAAATAATAAGAAAGATTTTACTTCAGAAATTTTCTATAGAAATTCTAAATCAAACTCTGCCACATAATATTAATATACAGTATGACTCATCAGCACGACCAGTTTTGCTGATGGGTGACAGTGTTGCACAGTCTCAATGCCATTTCACTTCCACCAAAGTTATGCTGATAATTTTTTTTTAAATTCATGCATTCCTCAAATTCTCAAATCCCAGAAAGATAGACTACAAATACTGGCATACGTCAGCTGAGTATGATAAATGTGTATATATGTTTAATGTCTGTGAATGTTCATAAGCATTCAGCAATGACTCAACATGTAAACAAACAGTAGATAAAATTATTCAACAATGATGATTTCACCGGGAGACTGTTAGTAATTCTACAAATTCAGGATAAAACCCTGATTATAATGTTGAGCAAGGAAATTACTCAAATACATCTGACGGACAGTAAGTTCCAGGCAAATAACAGACCCACCCAATATGTGACCACTTCAAAATGGGATATCCCAAGGGGTACATGTTAATGTTATAATACCAAACCCTATAAAAGCAAACTGAAAACTGTCACTTAATTATGATTTCTGTAGAAAAAAATATGAAACACCGTGTTCACAGATCACAAAGTACTCTACGTATGATATCATAAAGTACATACTGCAATCACTTTCTTTAACTTTACAGGACTGGCTTTCATCTGCCAATATGGCACGAATTTCTTTTTCATAGAAAAACTTATTCCTGCCATCACTCTAAACATAGAGTATAGAATATTTACGGTCCTGTAAAATCAGGGACCCTTAGCGGGTCTGGAATAAATGCAAGACATTGCATGCGGCGGCAGACCTACATTTCTGGGACCCTGAAGCTTGAACTGTTATGGGTCCCTTCACAACCAGCAACAATAGGGCAACATCCCAATTCACTCAATAAAAAGAAGTTTCTTCAGGCCCTTCAAGCTTCATTAGTTTCATAGTAGGTCTGCCACCAATTATAGGATACAACTGGATATTTCATAAGTCATAAATGTTTTTCGCATGAATTCCAAAAGGGGAAGACACTGAATGAATCACTGACATGCAAGTAATCAAATTTGTCACAGTAAAACAATGTTTTTTTTCTGGACCAAATCAAAAGATGATATAAATCCATTAATATGTAAGAAAAATGGTTTATGTACAATTTCAGATTAACCCATGAATGATATTCACACTGGTGGCCTTCAAAGACATATTTGGAAATCCACTACCATGTCGGATATGTGCTTCAAGTGTAAATTCTGACTAATCCATGAATGGTATATAACCTTTTCACATCAGGTGCGGGCTTTGTACAACCCATTGATACACCGGTCGCCCGCGAGGTGTGGCCACTCACACACTGAGTCTCTTCCGCGGCACCCCGCCAGGTAGCACATACTGTTTTAATTTTTTGTGTTTGTAAATCTACAATTGTCATTATTTTTCTCAGAAGAAGGTTTCCAATGATACCAAATATAAATCTAGCTTTTACATGAATTTTCAAAAACACCCCCAAAATAGTGCGTACACAGGTAATAGCCACTGCAAAGAAGGATCGTACAGTAGCCATGTGACAGCCGTGATCTCTGCATTGTGAAAAAGTTAATTCCCCCCCCCCCCCCTTCTCCTGACCTTAAAAATTAATTGTGAAAAAAGTTCATATATTCAAAGAAGATGTGAAGACAAAATTCAAGGGGCTCACTGACATATTTATGCAGTACTGGAGATAACTGATCTGCTGACATTCACTAGGGTTTTCATGTATTCACTTTAAATATGTTGCAAGAAGCCCATGCCATTAACAAATGTGAAAACATTAAAAAGCTTCACTAATGATAATTGATTTTGGGATTCACTGATTTCCTAATATTCACTTCAGTTCTGACATGAAACTAATTAGTGTTGCAAGAAGTTCCTAATGAATAGGACAAAGCTTATTCTGTTACATAAAACGCAACAGGTAAATATGCAAACCACAGTTTTGTGCATTCTGTAATCTACTGTCTAGATGACTTGAATTCAGCAGTTTCTGAGATCTATGGACATCTGTTGAAATAAATGAAATTGAATGGGTCTGTCTGTAATATGATTTTGAAATGGTGATGCAAAATTTCAAGGGAGATGACAAAACTGGTAATCTGGTAATATTCTGTCCCCATTAAAATCAATGGACCTGCAGCTCACTCCAGATTTCTGTAAGGAGCCATAAAATCATCATATGAATCTTGACGGCGAATGAGTTGCCATGTGTTTCCATCCACCAAAATCTCTGCTGCTTTCATCTGCAAATGTTAGAGAATAGACTAGTTTCAAAAAACATTTGAGAAATTTCATGTAGACTTGAAGCAAAATATTTCCAGGTTTCCAGCCTGTGAGAATGGATGTAATATAAACAAACTATAGGTGCAGGGCACTGGCATGAGCAGTGATACTACATACATGCAGTTGCTCTATGGCTGCATTTTTTCTTAGACGTAATAAAATAATTGGAAAAGCTAAGTTAGAGAGGGGATACAACCGACAATAAGGCCAGTTGTTTAAAGAACTAACCAGTAGTTGCCCCTGTAACTGTCATCAACAAAGTGCTCCCTTCCCCTTCTCTTGATCATCTGCCATTTGAGACACCTTCCAACAATGCAGACAGTGGCAAGACAAGAAATAAAGCAATAACAAATCAAGAACAGAAGGCCTGCAGTCTCAAGCAAAGACCCTCAAGAAACAAAGAACTTTCATGAGTATTACACTGTATGACATTTCATCTTTGCTCTTTCTTGATACATCATGCCATGTATTTTTATGACACTCTAAAGTTCATCAAACATTGTAATAAAAGATGACATGGCAGGGAGTACACAGAGAACATTATCTTACCCGAACATTGTAGTTGGATGACATACTGTGGCAATAAGCACCAACATCGTGTATGGCCAACAGCCCATCTGGCGTATCAGGCAGAAGACGATCCTGAACATACACAGATATTAAATTTAAATCAATTCCAGCAAAATTTGGTTCCTAGCTACTTCATGAACTCCGTTCACTAAGATTATAATTGGTTTGACCCCGCTGAACAAAAGAAAATGAGATTTGCAAAGTTCACACAATGAATTTTGGAAAACTGTGATTTAGCTATTATCTTCACGGAAACATATTTTCTCATGAACTTATGTCCGCTTTAGGAATATGGCCTGAACATCGCCAGAAAGGGCAAGTTCGAGTCCAGGCTACAGCTAATAAAAGTTACAGTGAATGTGAAATAGGTGAATATTTTCACTCATTCAACCACAGCGACCACTGACAGTGGCCATTGAGTGTCACAGAAATGCCCAGCAGGGTCTGATAATGGCCAGTGTAATAGAACTGGTTCCGTGTCATATTTTGATGTTTTGTAATGACAAAATATGAAAGATTTTGGTTTATACATGGCAAAAATGAAGAAAGAGGCCATAAGGGGGCAAAAACAATGAAAAGTGGGTGGGGAACATGAATTGCGGATGACTTGGAGACAAATACAGGGCAGCCACTGACTTGTTCAACAGCAGGCGTAGATGGGTTTGATGAACAGAAAAGGCCTATTTTTATTTTCAGTGCATTTGATAAAGGGTGTTTCCTGTTTTATGATGAATAATCAACATGCCTAGGGCTTTGAAAAACTTCGTATCATAATTTGTGTGAAGGATGCCTTCTAGTGAAATGTACACGCTGGGTTTGATTTTGGTTTGGGGGTGGGGGTATCACCTGAAAATCTGGAGTTTAAGGGGGCAATTACCTGAAAAGGGTTGCTTTAAAAATTTGAAGAGAATCTCCAGCGTTTTGCACACTACTGTTTAATCTTCTTTTTACCTTGGCAAGGAAGTCTGTGCATTCACAAACAGGCCCCACAATGTCATACAGCTTTTTGGGGCAAACATCCAGTTTTGAGGCTGCCATAGTTGAGACTGCTGAGATGTGATGATAGGAGCCATAGAGACTTGGCCGAAGCACTTCTGCCATAGAGGCATCAACTACTGCAAACCTGCAGATCAAATGAAGTACACAGATCATGCAATTTGCACTTATTTTGTTTCTGGTTACCACAACCACTTGAAAATGAAAATAAAGCAATAAAAACCATTTCAGAGCCTCCTCTGACGAAGTTATTACTAATAATGCTTGGCTGCAGTGATGCCAAGCACAGAATAACACACTATCAATAGTGTTATCACCAAATTCACAAACTCAGGAAAAATTTTTATAGACTTTAAAAGAAGCCACTCAACACAGTGCCACTACAAACATCAAACCCCACCCCCAGTGTCCAACCCGAGTGAGATCAGTGGCTGTATATGCATTTTAATGATGTTTTATGCAGATTGCTCAGGGATGAGAGGAAAGAATGAAAAGAGCATCAAATAATAATCAAATACAGGAAAAAAACGGTGCATCATTTACTGTTATACTGGTTTGCTATTACACTGTACAACGGGTCCGCAAGATAAATAACACGTGGCAATGAGCTCATCTGAATTTTCGAGATCGGCGATACCAGCAGAATAAAATTTGTAAAATTTTACGCTCATGTACAATGCGACCCACTTACCCCATTAGCAAATTGGCCTTACAGTTGAAGTACAATATTTCTCACATGTATACATGAATATTTATAGTAATGAAATAAAATGGGCAGTTTTCAGAGGAACACTTGGAGGGCAAGGTTATATCATAAAAACAGGGAGACATGGGAGCTCTGTTAACATTTGCAAGCCAATATTTAATAATTTTTTGTGCCCCCTGTAGAAAATTCAAAATCAGAATTAGATGAATAAAAACATACAGTAACGATATGTGAAACAAAGAGATTATTCCACACCTTTTGTTCAATGTTTGCTTCACTCCCAATGTCCGGGTCAGTAAGACACCAGTGTTTGCCACCAGTGATCGACCAGGCTCCAACATCAAGGTCACACCTTTATCTTTCAGCAGACTACTCACAGAAGAGATCAGTTCCCCAGGACTGGCATGGCTGCCCTGAAGGTTCAGGTAGTGGAAATCATGAATGATATGCTTTCAACGTGCAATATTGTTTCAAATAGTTGTTTAAACGTCAGTCTTCACTTCTAGTTGTAGCTGTTTTTAAATATTTTAAAGGTTTTTTTATGTTGTTTTTTTTAATCACAATTTTTTTTTTTCTTTTCTGTAGGTCATCAAGGTGCGGATCAAACCTATCCAGTGACTTCATGCACCATGAGATGCTGAGTTAGCTTCTTAATTAGTAACTGATCTGTCCATGTAACTTCCCCAACAGAGTGCAGATCAAAACCGACAGACTTTCTTCCTTCTCAAGGAACTCGCAGCGGATCAGTGGACACAGATTTTTAAAAATAATTAAATTGTCTGGAAGTTTTTTAATTTGTTTCAATCTTACTACATTTTCACCTGATGAAAGTTTATTGGGACTGAAACCCCATTATTTTTTCCTTTCTAATTCTTTTCTGATTTATTTTTTGCATGTTTGTATTTTGTATACTTCTTTAATCCCATCAGGGACAGTAAACTTTTGTAAACTTTCTACATTGTTTCTAACATGGCACTTTAACACATCCGACATAAGACAAACCCAGTAACTTGTGACACTCTGTGTCATTATTCACAAATAATTATGGTATTTTCTCTGCGTTCATATCTTCAGTTTGTCTGCTGCTGAAATCATGCATGCACCAACCTCTACTGCTCATAAAAAAGCACAAAATAACCTTTTACAGGTGGTGGCTATATGTAGTTGGGTCATGTAGCCAAAATATTCACAACAAATTATGGCCAATTTTGAAATTTTATTTTTTTATGTTATCATAGCTAAAGCGCTGGTGAAAATGTTACTATACTCAACTTGCCAAACTTAATCCTAGTCCTAACACTGTCTGAAACCCAGAAACCTTCCCGGACATGTCTATTTAATGTGAAAACAAAACCCACTTTGGCCTCATATTGCAAACTGTCATTCCATTCAAAGAATATTTTTTTCATTGCATGAAATGGTAAAAACCTGAACTTCTCAACAAACATCACACTTCAATTGTATAAAATTTGGAACAACTGGTACTGAAACAGCCTGCATTACCTAATGATATTCACTTCTACTATAAGGTCTGTTCAGCAAAATTTGTAAATGAACAGAAATGAAAAAATAAATATAAAAGTATCAAAATTTTCTATATTTTGCATAATATCCTACCCTGATTTTGGTTACACCTGGGCACATTCTATCCAGATGTGGCTTCAGCGATGGATAACTCAACAGCAAAGCACTAAATTCATCTTTTAAATCACTGAAGCTGATGCTGGTATGAAGAGAAGAGAATCATATTGTTAAACACATGAGCCATTAAGGGGGGGGACGGGTCCTGAAATCGAGTTTTGGGCTCAAAATGTCGATTCTTCCTTTTGTCAATTTTCGGAAGGTTCAACCATTTCTATTTACGTTTTTGATACTCATTTGACCTAGCTAAGCGTTTTTCCATAAAAAAACAAGACTTTCATGGGAGAGGGTCGAGTAAAATATTCGCTTCCAATCGAAGAAAATACGCTATAATTGCCAGTTCAAGGCACAATGAAACGCCATTTCTGGTTGATTTGTGGTATAGGGACCCTTATATTGGAATCTCCCACTTGTATGAATGATCCAGAAAGGCCAGGAATGTATTGAGACATTTGGTAAACATCCAGACACTTTTTTCAGCCAAAAAACCTTTGCAAATTTTCAAACGCGTTTTTCTCAAAACTTACTTTTTTTACGTTAATTTCCTAACTCCTTTTTTATATTTAGTTGGATTTCGATGAAAATTGCACTATAGCATCTTTATGTTGTATACTAAAACAATTATTATCCACGTTTGAGTATCTTTTATAGTTTACGAGAAATCTATCATTTTTGTGGTGAAAAATCAAGAAAAATGCATACGCGCTATATACAATTTTCAGAAATTCTTGGAAAAACATCTATCAAAGATATCCAAATAAAAATACTAAAATATCTTTATTATGTATTGAAATATAAGCATACAAAATTTCAAGATCATTTGTTGAAAAATGACGGAGCCTTTAGGTTTTAAAAATAGCTGTTTACATGGAGCCGAAATTCAAGATGGTGGAATAGCTGTTTACATGGAGGCGAAATTCAAGATGGTGGCGTTACCATGGTAACCAATAAGTCCAAGTACTTTTTTATACTTTTCTCCCCTAATTTGGACATGCTGAATTCAAATATGGAAGTTAAAATTGCCTACTCTGTGTTGTTTAGAATATCACTCTCAGGACCCGTCTCCCCCCCCTTAAAGAAGGTGGGACAATTACAAAGGGAATGACTTGCTGGGCAAACAAACAGTGCTGGAGGACAAAAATAAACTGACAAACTAAATCGTGGAAAGAATGAAAAGAGGAGGGTATGTGTGAATATGATGGCTAAAAGTATGATATGAATTTTTTTTTTTAAAAAGGAAAGCACCGCGGGTGGGGGGCACGAAAGAAAAAAAAATTCAGTTAGCAATGGGGCAAAATTTGTAACATTTATGGTATTTATTTTCCTTTTATGAATGACAGATATTTAAGTACATCTACACACGTTTCATCCTTGTAAAGCGTGATTGATGCTGCCATTTGTTTCAAAGCTTTCTGGACAGTTGGTGCATCCACTGTGGGGTACAAGAGAAAATCACTCGGGTCTGGTGGTGGCAAATCTGGGGGAATTAATAAAGTAGTCTTGCACAAACTTTTCAAAGAAAAGAATCTCATCATCTGATCTGCCTCACTGATTCATATAAACACATGATCCCCCCTTTCCTTTTCCTGAATTCAGCCAAACCAAAAAAGAATATTTCACATACAGTTTCCACACCAGCCCTTCAATTTTGTATGCTGGATCACCAGTCATCATATCCTTTCACACACACACAGACTCAGTCCTTCATATAGAAATGTAAATGTCACCTTGCACAAATTGCCATTAACTCATCATCAGAGTGGATGAGGAGCAGCAGCAATGACAGTAAAGTAACCGTTCCTTAATCCATTTTCAGAAATCGTTATACCAGTTACCATTTTTTTGAGTGTAAGATCTGAAAGCTTGTTTTTTTTTTCTTTTCATTTCTAACTCTATTGAAATTTATTTTACATTTTCTTTACTATGTTTTTGTAAAGCAACGCTTTTTGTTTGTTTTCTTGTTTGAGTTTGGGTTTTACGGCGCATTGGCACAATAATGGCCACTTTACGGTTATCACGGTCTATTTGGGTGCTTTATTCATGTTTCATATTCAGAGATTCACAAACACAATTAAATAGTTGCGTATAAATTTTATCACCTGGGCAAAATTCTCAAAAGTTGTTTTGTAGGGACCCAGAAAGAATTTTGTAAATGAGTACGGTAAAAAAGTTTTTAAATCAAGGCTTGTGAAACAATTTTTTTCCCCCATATTCTAACTTTGTTCCAAGCCTCGCTGTTGACCTCATATGATTTTCTGTGGAATTTTACATTTATATACAACACCAAATAATGCACAGCAAACAGCAGCCACAAACATAAAGCAAGATTTACAACCTTTCATTTCTGCACCTATCGGTAATCTCTCAGCTTCCGTCAACAAGAACTGTCTCAGCACCAAAAGGTCATTTTGATTATTATCTGTGTCACTACGCCATGGACGAGTCTCCATCTCCTGAGGAATAGACGGCAGACAAAATCTTTTCATTACCAGTTTCTACCCTGTAATTTGTCTTTAGAGGTTAAGATTATTATTTCTTAAGTCTGTAGAATGTAAGCAGAGCAGAGTACAGTACAGCACAGCACAGCACAGCACAGTAGATGAAATATTATATTAAACGTTATAGGGGTGTTCAAACTGTGAGCAAAGCAGTACAAAATCAGTCAAGTTTTATTTCTTCTCATTCTGCTTGACCTTGACAGATTGCTTTGGCCTATTCATTAAGTGACAAGAGTTAAGTCACTTCAGTGTGCATTGATGTAGACCTACTTGAGTACTCTGCTACGTCTGCAGTGTGAACATGTACAAGCTCGGTATTCTGTTCTGCTCTCCTTCACTGACAGCTTTTAAGGGCCTTTAGACTCTTAAACTTCAGTTCTTGCCTAGTTTGTCTTTTTTCTTATTTGATTTCTGTCTTCAGCATTCCAGCTCTGTCTGTCTGGTTTAGCATTATGTAATAAGTGCCAAGGAAGAAAAGCAAGAAACTGTGGTGTCTTCTCATTTTCTCTTTTTTTAAAGGGCAGCAACTGGCTCCTTCCTAATGCTTCTGTCCTTCCCAGGTGTTTTAGACCTTCATTAAAAAAAAGACACACCATTATGTTTACATTTTAACCCTAGTCCTGTGTGAAGGGGATTAAAATTAAACTTTATCAAAGGTATTATTCTGTGAATGTGTCACGAGTTACCTTTGTCCGTGCACTAAACTGTATCATATACTTGCGTTCTACACTGACCTTCTCTAGATAGTCGATACCCAGACCGCCACCAACATTCAGAATATGGACATTAGCAAAGCCTTGTTGGATGAGGTTCTCTCTGATCGCCAGCAGCCTCTCCACACTCAGCCTGAGGTAGAGAATCACAATTTTGGAATTGATGATAATATAGAAAAATCATGACTGTAGCAAAAAATAATGCTTTCATGTACATGTATTCTCAGTTCACCACCCATCTTTTTTTCTTGTCTGAAAGTTTCAGTTCAAATAAATAATTATAAATTGTTCAAAATAGTAATTTTGTAGCCATTATACCAAAGCCGCAGATCATGTTGTCACAAAAGTGACCATTTTCTCAGTTGTTCAGATTATTTCACCTACAATGAACAGCTCTTTAGTATTTGGCATAGTTTAGCACTGTTGTTTTTTTTTTGGTTGTTGTTTTTTATAAACTTTGATCTTATCATTATTTTATGCAAAGAAGCAAACTCAAAATCAGGCTGCAGTCTAACAAAGAAAAAAGAAACAGTTCCATAAGGTTAAGTATCAAATATGAGCCTATGATATTTGAAATATGTCCAGCAGATAGTTTTCAAGAAAACTAATATTGATTCTGCTCATTCAGAAAAAAACACACTGAAGCCCCTTCACTTATGTTCTTACTTTGATGGCAAATCGAGCTGGTATTTCACCAAAAAACTGACCCCTCAAAAGTTCTTGACGCAGAGTTTTGTGCGATTTTGTAGGCCTCTTATCTCCTTAATTTCAACTACTTTGTCATAAGGTTTTTCAGAAACATGCATTACTTTTTTTACAGAATTTTTCTTTCCACCGCGACTGCATACGCTTAATCCTTTTTGTTGTTTTTTTCAGAATAATATACATTTTTGAAACATCTATATAAAATACACAATGCACTGAAAACAGATCTAAGAATATATGTGTTTAAGTAAATACTTAATTACATTTGAACAATGGGAGGGTATAGAAAAATATATTTCAAAAATGTAAATAAAAATCCAATCTGGTGAATGAGATAATTGGTTACCATGGCAACAGTTGGAGTTATAGACAAAGTGAACCCTCAGGATGTTTCTCTTTCTTCACTGACATAATAATAAGGCACAAAATGCATTGCTAATAGTGGCATGTGGATATTAGTTTTCACTGCAGCATATCCTCCTATCCAAAGTGGGTATCTATTATAAGGCGCTGGTGATGATTGATGTAATTTGCTAAAGCCCAACTTCTTGAGCAGTGTTTTCAGCTTGCACCTGAAGACATCTGTCTTGTAAATAGTGGAGCCCAGATGAGAATGCAGACCAACAAGCTCTACAGGGCAGCCAGGTTCCTCAAGCAGTTGAAGACATTTCTCTACCCCTCCTTCTGACAAACCAAATTTGCAATCTGACAGTCCAGTGTTGATGAACTTGTGTACATTCTAAGGGAAGAAATTGTTGGATTCTGATCACACAGCATTCTTGTGCTATTTAACCCTTTATGCATAAGATAAAAGAATTCATTATTTTGAGCCCTAACCATCACTGTCTTTGATTTTTTTTTCAACTTGTGTCATTGCAACATATTACTGATTTTGGGAAAGTTTAACTGTGTTAAGAGACATAACCATTACCAATTGGCCCGCTTCCTAGGGAAAACACAACTGTGATTTTTAGAGTTGAGTTTCTATCACCAATGCATAAATTGAGGCACAGAATGAAATTTCCTGTCATACTTTTTAATTCTGCGTAAAGAAAATGTGCCTTTTTTTCTGGCTCAAAACGTCGGAACACTTTCTTCTGTTCAACTTAGCTGTGGCTCAAAATCAACGAAAGTATTAAAAATGTACGAACTTCGAGACCTTTCCAAATATGCGCAATTACACTTTTACGTCTTACTATCCATAACTATCCATTTTTTGTACAATATAAGGCTCAGTGGTTAAAAGCCTTTCATTGGAGGTCTTACTTTCTGTAAAATATGATTTCGAGAAAAAGTAAAAGTTTTGACACCTCTTTAATCACTTCTAGTTCCAATATTTTTCACTGAAGCAATCAGTTCTCATGCTAAATGCACAGCTGACAATGTAGTACAGTAAAAATCCAAGACTCACAAAATTGCATTGACTACCCCCCCCCCCCCCCCCATAGCATTTAACCTTTGCCGAACATCTCTAAAACTATGCATGGTGTATGTCATGGTGTCTAATCGACACCACACTCCTAAACAACAATTTATTAGGATACTTCTTTAAAAGTATGGTGTCTGTCAGATCCAAAAACGTACTAGTGAGGATATAACAATAAAATCGAGTGTGGTGTATCTGAGACCCCAGGACATACAACTAAGGATATGATGATAAAATCCAACAATAAAATCCTTTGAGACCCCAGGACGTATGGGTAGGAATAGTAAAAAATGCATGTCCATTGGTGAGCACACATGTACATATTTTTAACATTTTGAAACTGTGGGAAAATGGGCAAGGACATCACTGACAAATACCTGGCATTTCAAGAAAAAATTCCCCAGAAATAAGACAATTAAAAACATTTTTAAATTCCTTCTGGGCCCATTATACCCGCGATATATGGCAAAAATTAAGTTGATACGGCTTTCAAGGGGCAAGATGCAGCTGGCATATGCATCATAGCATGACCATCCTTACAAACAATGGATAAATTTGCGTACGAACTCACAGGATCAATGTTCAAGTTGAGTCTCAGCATAACTTTGGCTTGCTTGAGCGCTGAGAATTCATTCTGGCAAATCTCAATGGTCTGCCTGAGATCCCACTCACTGTCCACATTGATCAGTACACCTTTCTGTGAAAAGTTGACATTGGTCAGCCAAGCAGCATCAGAGCAAAAGATAAAACATTTTGCTTGCACCTTTCATGAAACCACACAAGTGCAGATAGAAAAAACTGTTTCACTTGTGAATCTAATACATTTTAGTAATACAAATAAATATTTGAAACATTGTACTCCTTATTGACCCCTTGAACCCATAACCCCAAAGTATGGAGGTGGAGGTTACTTGCTCCTGCCCTGTAATCCCGTATATTGGGATTTCAACACTTTACTAATTTACTCAATATATACAGGAAAATAAAAGCACCAACCAAAAATCTTTTTACATCACAGATCCGCAAGCACAGATTGCAAATGGTGGCACCCAATTAGTGCATAGTTTTCAATATTTTAAACAATTTTATTCTACTACAGTCACGATGAGTTTTCTACCCAGGAGCCCAGGGTTCAAAGAGTTAATCAAAGTAGAAGTAAAATTCCCTCAAGAAGTTCACAGTACATTCAGCAAAAAAAAGAGTTGTCATCTGCAGTTGTGCAAACACAATTGTGCTGTTTCATGATACAGCCAGTGATTTGGTACCCGAAAAATCTACATTGATAAATCTTGCTTCTTTACAAATACTTTCACTGTTCATTACATCATGATAAAGGAACACATTTGGCAAGCTGATTCCAGTCCGCCGGGCCCCTTTTTACTTTTGATATGTGAACTGGGTTTCCCTGAATTTAAGTCTAGCTAGAGTCACTGATGTTGTTCAGTTCAAGTTCACACGATAATATCGCCGTATTTTCATCATCACCCTTTTTTTAAATCTATGTACAAACCTGCAACAAATCTAACACTTGTTCACAGGCTTAAGTATGGGCTTGGTTGGGTCATGTCCATGGTTTTCATAGTGCACATGTATTGTTTCCCAAACTTTGCCAAATGCATTGGAGTAAAATGAATGTCACCTGTCACCTGTCGGCTTCATCGTCATCGATGTTAGCTGCTACAGTGGATGTCACGACAAAATCTCCTCCACCCAATCCTGTCCTTAGCTTTCCTAGTTAGTTCACTTATTTCCAGCTGGCTGACTTTCTTGATGTTATCGTGATATGTAAAAATGAATGTACCTATTATATTATAATCTGTAAATCTCTCAAATCTTCTAGCCTGTAACCAGTGAAAATTCCTGATTCTTGTGATGTAATTTTCATAAACATGAAGTGCATGTAATACTTACTTCCAGAATTTTTTTTTTATATATATGTTATTGAGATCAACAGGGTGTGCAGCTTGTGCAGATGCTCAGTAACAAAATCAGTGCACTGAATGTAGTTTGGGGTTTGAATGAGTTAACTGAAGTTGCCATTTTTAGTTAGGCTGAAGTTGTCCACACTGGTTGTCTGTACATTACTGAAGGTAGAAGATCCATATTATGTAATATGTCGAGTTCTTTGGCTGAAACTGTAATTCATATCAGTTGGATCTCATCATTCAAATATCTGAAATAGAAATATCTCCTAATGTATGAAAGTTTGTGACCTGGACAAGACAGCTGAGGTAAAAAATATGCACGCCCAAGAACAAGGGCATTTCTACAGAAAATGGCAACTATGGCAAGCACTCAAACTGCACTCTTGTCTAAACATCTGACACATATCCTGCCGTGCAATGGCAGAGCGATGTTTATGTTCATTTCATAGTTTTGATAAAAACACAAAAAACTTGTGCAGCATGACCTTATAAATGCTTTTATTTATGAGTTTGCCATACTAGAAACCGCTGTTTCAGTAGCAGATACGTCTGTGTGCCTTTGACATAAAAGAATTATGCGTGAGACAAGTTCTCAGAGACAATAAAGTTGAAAAAGGCTACGCTATCAGGTACATCACTCTGCCTAGGGCATATCCATTACTTGACTTTTTCATAACATTGGCCCCATAATACAATTCAAACTCATTAACCTATTAATTATCAAACTGTGGTACTGCATGAAAATCGTAGGTTCACCTCGTTTATATCTGAAGAATTTTTTTCTTTTTCAAAATCCTGAGATGGCCTGTGTGACTTAAACAGAAAATGCTTTGGCAAACTCCCCTTCAAGTGGCACCCAGGGTACATGCTTTGCCTGCCATAATCTTAGTTAGATATGCCACTGCACGAGAGTTGATTGTCATGATCTTGTCATGCTGATAAATGGCTTTCTGTCCAATCAGCACATACCATGTTCAGCCATGGCAACCTAAATTTCCTATTGCAAAATGAAAGGCCAAAGGGAAGACTGTGCTGATCTTCAGACAGTGGTATTTAGTCAGCTTAAGCTTTATGGAAACAGAGCACTTGGTAAATTAATTCCTGATAAAAGTGAAGAGTATTTGAAGTGTATTCCCAGTCAGAGCTCAGAAAAGTGGGAGTAAGAAAAAGAAGTTCCACAAGTGACCCGGGCAAGGCCCGAACCCTCCATCTCTGCCAACCGCCCGACCACCTTGATAGGAAACAAGGAAACCAACCCTCTTAACCATTCAGCTACTTGTCTTTCCAAAAACTTGAGGCAACTGCAGCTAACTTATGGAGTATTCCTTCTTCCTGATGAGTATTGATGCACGGGCTACACCCTGCCTATGTCCTGACAAGGTGGTTGTTGCCATGGCAGAGGCCCTGGGTTTGGGCACCGTTTGAGTCACTTGTCTTCCTTGAATTTCTTCTTTCTTTCACTCACATTTTTCCAAAGCCATGACAAGGCATTCACATCCAGAATGCCTCACCTTTAGCTTGAAGTTGAAGTGATTATCAGATGGGTCGGTTGTTAAAAATGCAGGCATGGATTTTGGATAGGTAGATATACAGAAGAGTAAACTAGTGAATAGATGATGAGCAGAAAGCTAGATTGTGACATGCAAGGAGAAATGACATTCTAAGCTATTAACCTTTTCCATACATCACTAAAAACTAAGCACAGGTATGTGATGGTGTCTAATAATTCATTAGAATACTCTCTTTCAAATATGGTTTCAGTCAGACCCCAGAATGTCTGAGTTGGGATATAACAATAAAAACCTCTTTTGGAGTGTGGTGAATCTGAAACCCTAGGATGTATGACTCAGGGTATGACAATAAAATCCTAGAATAAAAATCCTCTTTAAAAGTATGGCATCTGTGAGACCGTATGATGTACAGGCAGGGACAGTAAAAATGCATGTGTATTGGTGAGCAAGCATGTGCATATAATACAATTTTAAAACTATGGGAAGATGGGCAATGATGTCACTGCACTGAGGAATACCTGGAATTTCAAGGAAAAAGTTCCCAGAAACGTTTTTAATTGCTTCTAATTCTGGGTCCATTAGACTCATGATGTACAGCAAAGGTTAATAATAACTGACCGTTAATGGAGCTGCTCGGATTCCCCCAGTGGTCATATGACAGGTGGCTATAATGGTACGAAAATTTGACAAAAACTATTGAAGAGACCAGTACTCCCAGCCTTTCTGATAACTGTTCACAAAAGGACAGTTCATGCAAGAATATGAAAAGCTTTCTAACCCCTATCATGTGACAAGTTTGAGTTTGGAGAAAGCATATCAACACAATAATGGTCACCTTGTGCTGGAAAAAAAAACAAGACAAAAGAATAGAACAGAACGATAGGACAGGAGGAGACCCTACAAAAAGTGCCCATAAAGTGACAAGGAGGTGAAGATTCCTAGCAACTCCATTAAATCCAGCCTATATTCACTGACAAAAATTCATAAGAAGAATCGGATAATGCCCACCTCAATAGCCAAGCGGGTTTCCCAGTAGCACTTTCCTCCACCATTGAACATTAAGGACGAAGGTTCAAATCCAGCCTCTAATGCCAGACGCAGTTCATTCCCACTGACCAAAGTTGCTGACAATCCCAGGGACTGGAACTCCTTCAGTAAAGACAGATTCTGATTCGCCTGGAAAAAAACAATGACAGTGATGGTTATGGGCAATGAAAAATGGTCTATTTTGATATGGTTTGTTTTAGATATTGAAAAATGTTATTTTCACAAACAGCCATCTATCTATTCATATCTCTATGTTTCTCATTCTGTGTGTTTATCTGCATCTGTCCAGCCACCTATATATTCATTCTCCTATAATCAATCCACCTATTTATCTACACATCCATCCATTAGTCCAACCACTGAGCAAGCAAAATATACTGTCGACAATATATTAAATTGGTTTGAACTAAAAATTTTAATTTGAACTCTGACCTTGAACTTGCAGAAGGGCCCAGGGCTCTAACAAGTCCCGTTAATAGTTTTCATTGGTACTTAATGAAGTCAACACTAAAATGGTTTACTTTTCAGATTGTGGCTCTGTCTACTTTTTTTCTGATCCATATACATCAAAACACTACCCACATTCCTCATTTTATGTACCCCATGCCTTTGATAAAAAACAACAGTTATTTCTATTTGCCTTTGCCCATCTCCTTTTCTCCACGACACACCCAGAGAATGAAATGTAAAGAAGCCACATGACAGAAAAAAGTGCAAACAACTAGACAAAATTAAATACACCCTTGCAATGCAAATAGCTGATAGAAAGATTCAAGGCCGTACTGGGCACTACCCTCTCTAAACAAACCAAAACTCTGAATGTGCAGTTTTTTATAATACTTGGTGCAACTGCTGCAGCACTGAACAGTTTATTTTCCGCCCTACATTATTATTATCACTGGTAACAAAATGATTGTGCTGATTACAGTATTTGGGAGGTGCATGTGATACTGTAGTGGGTCAAGTGAACCACCACCTTTACTTTATTTCATTTACATCAGTATTGACTTAGGACTGGATGGCAGAATGTGACTTTTAGGAGCCCAAATCTATAAACTGAAACACTAACAGGTGTGTTTACCTTGAACAGGAAAATACTTAGCAAACAAATATTCCTGGCACTACGGTATGCATATGCTGAACATTTCTAGTGCTTGGACCTGTTTTTTTTTTTTCTAAACCATGACCTTAATATTATTTTGTACATGGAAGCAACTCAAAACTAGGCTACAATCTAAAAAAATTTTTTTAAAAACCAGTTCTCTAAGTATGAAATACCTATGCAACCTGTGCAAAATTTGAAAGTTATCCAACTCAAATTTTTGTAGAAAACTAATGTTGATTCCATTCTTTCTGAAAAAAAAGGGGGGACTAGAGTAACTAGAGCCCCTTAATTATTGTTCTTACTTTGATGGCAAAATTGAGCTGGTAAGGACATCCACAAACTCTCAAGGCATCCATGTATGCTGCAACATTTTCATGTAGCTGTTTCTTGCTGTACACAAACAATGGTGTCTGAGGACCCCTGTGCCTGTCCTCACACTGTGCCAACAGCTGCGACAGCGGCATCTGATGGAAAAAGCTGCATCAGTGCAACAAAGACAACAAACAAAACAAAACAACCATGGATTTACCCTCAATGCAATATTTGCATTTCATTATAGAATTTTTTTGTATTTTACCATGTAGTAAGTTCTTTATGGCCGTTTACTGTACTCTGAAAGAAAAACAAAAATGAAGGACAGAGATTAAGACCTTGTTCATAAATGCAGACTCTAAACTGAACAATTTGCTATCCATATGGAAGAGAAAGAAAAGTACCTTCACAGTTAAAGAACAAGCTGTACATTTATAGATGTAAGGTCACATGGAGTTGCCAAGCCTAGCTAGAGCCTGCTTTATGTGTTAGCAGCTTGCTAGGCTTTGCAATGCTTTTTGTCATGACCCATGCCTTTTTATAAGCATTAAGTAAAAGCTTAAAGAATGCTTTCAGTTCTAATCCTATACTGCCTGTTCCCTCCAGAAGGATGTAAAGGTGGGTTGGGGGGGGGGGGGGCGCTTCATAGGAATGCATAAGTCCTAACTTCTCTCATAATAATGTGTGCAGAGATGCTTATACATAAACATCACAAATTTGTCCTTTGCCACACATGTTCACACAATACCCCATTGATTTGCCTGGATACATTAATTCTTACCTGCTCGCAGCACATCTGCCCATCAATATGCTTGAATGACCGTGACACCATTGTGGAAACTGAGGAGAGATCAATAGATGACAGGTTGTCTGGCTCGATGGATGGATGGGTTTCAGTTTGAGTTTGGAGAAAGCACGTGACACGACAACGGCCACACTGTGCAGGAAAGAAGCAAGATGAAAGACAGAATAATTTTATAAGAGAACAATAGTACAGGCAGAGACACTACCACAAGTATCCACCAATCCCCTGCCGGATGGATGGATGGATGGATGGGTTAGTGGATGGATGAATGGATCGGATGTGTGGGTAGATGGATGGATGGATGGATGGATAGGTGGGTGGATACATGGATGGATGGATAGAGGGGTGGGTGGCCTAGAATCTAAGCCTGCAGTCAGAGCCAAAGGTGAAGATTTTCAAAAATCCTAAGAATCCTATATATATCTAGAAAACCCTAAGATGAGGTTAAAAGTTTTTTCCAACCCAAACATTGCATTTTCAAAATTTACAATTTTCTTATAATTGTTTATTAGATTTAAACTACGCAATGTCTAATCTCGCCAAAGAGCCTCTCATAATGACAGTCTCAAAACAGCCCCTTTGTCTATTTGGCTCTATTCACCTTGTAAGTCACATAAATGGTATTGTGAGTGGATGGGCAATTTTGTGATTATTTTTTTTTTTTCACAAAAAAATAACATGTTTAACAGCAAACAGACAAAGATCTTAAAATAAAAAAAGGGGCCAAGATCCCAAAGTAAGACACCCCCTTCCCAGCATTTTAAGGGGACCGTTTGCTAGTCAACCTAATTGTTATTGGCACATACCTATGGACGGTCAATAAATAAAATGCAATGGGAAAAAAGACAAAAACAAAGAACTCGCTACTGTATTCAGATGACTTTATTGTCTACCTTGTTATGAAAAAAAAAAATGGTACGTACGTCAGATCATAGAACTACATGTATATCAAATCCACCCTTTAACATCATTTCATTATAAAATTAAATCTACTGTTTCTGGGTTTTACTTTGCACGATTAATAGTTGGATTTGGTTATCACAAAATGGAAACTGATTAAAGGATTTACAAAGCGAGACAATGCTCGAAATAGTTTTCCTGTCTCCCTGCAAAAGTCTGTTTTAGTCACGGTGCCCCGTCAGCAACTGAAGTAGACCTACTTTTGTAATTGGTTTCCATAATCTTAGTATGATTACCGTAGGGGCAGTTCCCTACATGAAACAAATGGCGGCACGATGTCATAACCAGCGGATCTGCGTAGTATGGCCTGGGAGCAAGGTGCTCGCCTCTCATGCCGAAGGTATCGGGTTCGAATCCCGGTCGGTGCAGGCATGTTCGAAGTTTGGGATTTTCTCAACAGCTGCAAGGACTGGCTGCCCAAGTTCGAAGATCTAATTAATTGGCTCAGCGTCCCCAGTCTTCTTTGTTATCAATCCTCTAATGTATGTTGCAAGTAGTCTGTCACCAAAGCCTGGCAAATGGCAGCATCAACAGGAAGAGTCTATTTCTAGTTTACATGAGAAATAGTCATCAAAACCTACAGACTGTCCTGTTTTCGGGTATCATGGACAAAACTTCCTAATCAGGGGCGCAATGCTAAGAATGGATTCAATCAACCTTCAAAGACAATGCAGATTCGAGACAGTCGGGAAAAAAAATCCAGATTCTTGGACCATTCGAGGTGAAGATTTGTTAAGTGACAAGCAGCCCATCCCATTCAAGTGTACCCAGATAGATCTAGTCCCAAATTTTTTTGCCTTCCAGATCCAACACTTTTTACAGACTTAGCGTGTTCTGAGTAAGAGATCCGTTAAAAAAGTTATTATGGATTACAGGGAATTGCATCCCGGTTTTAATCCTTAAAAATTTTCCATCTTTCAGCCTCATCTGAGACTACCTTTCCTTTCTACGGGTCACACCACCTTTTTTCCCTCCTTGGAAGTCTAGCGTTCCATTATGTAATGATAGCATAAAACTCTTTCTCCTTATCACCCCCGCCTCATTTCCTGGAAGTACTTCTGTCAAGGCAGCAGGACACAATCAGCAAATGTGAAAGGGGGTGCTGAATTAATATACCTTTAGTCCACGCCGCAACAAGTGTTTTTCCCTACTATGTTACAATGCACATACTGCATTTTGTCAGCCTTCACTTATGGGATAGGCAGTGTGACTTACTGACCTCGAATGTCTGCAACCCCGCCAGTGGTGTCAGTAAAACCAGAGACCTTATATAGCGAGACAGGTAACTGTGGCTGGATCCGCGTATCTGGGTCAGGCATCCGTGTTGGCATTAACGGCGGTAACTGAAGACAAGTCTTTATTCTCGGCAAGAAGCTTACATTGTTATACCGTATAATGGTGTAAGCTCCTCGATTCTCGGTAGTTGTAACAATGGCGAGCACTAAGAACACACACTGTAAATGGTGTTCCGCTATGTACTGTACTAATTCAAACAACAAACGACCGGATTTATCATTTTTCTCCTTTCCATTAGACCCAGTCAGGTAATAAACTTTTACATGGCTTTTATTTTTATTTTTTTAAAGCATCGGGTCATCAGCATACATTTATTGTCCAATTTGTTACAAAATTATTGTCAAATGCATTGGCATTGACTTAAAGTTAAGGTATCCTTGATAGTTTGAATGTACTTTAAAAAATTAAAACTATTTTATTCTCGTAAATTATGACGCTTTGGTTGTTTCAAGATTATTGTTAGATTGAAAGATTAATTGTAATTGACAGATTTTTTTAACGTATGCATGACTGTGATTAACATTCTGGAGTGTAGTGGATGTCTATGCAATGAAAGAAAAGAAAATATTATCCATTAGATTGAGCGTGACATCTTTGTGGCAAGGCATATTGTCATTCCTTCTCCAGATGCAAGAAGTGGGTAGTGAATACACGAAGGGCTGATCTAGAGAAGAAGTCGGCTGAAGCACTGCACAAGAGCAATGTTCTGTGTTCAGAGCACTTTGAGCCATGCTGTTTCAGCACAACAGCAACAACGAGAAAACGATTGGTGAAAGGCGCCGTCTCAACAATTTTCAAAGTGCCAAATCCACCCCCCAAACTCACTGGAAATCGACCATTGCCTACACGCATCATTCAACCTTCTCCTCCCCCCGTATCCTCATCACAACAAAATGAACCTGGATCCCCAAATACAGGCGATGCCGACAAAAGGCTAGAAACAATTAAAAACTTTTTGCGAAAAAAGCTTACAGCGCAGAGAACAAAGATCTGGCGCCTTAAGAAAAAGCTTCAGAAGTCTCGGGAAGAATCTGCACCAAGTGAAACAATTACAGAAGATGGCAGGTCTTTGGAAGAAATACTCAAACCGCATTTGTCAAAAGATGCCCTCCGCTTTGTCTTAACCCAGATCAGGGTTTCTAAATTATCCAAAGGAGCACGCCGCTGGACTTTTGCCGATAAAAGCTTTGCGTTGTCCATATACCATGCGAGTAGAAAAGCTTACAGTTTACTGCAAAAGGTTTCCACTTTCCGTCACCCAGAACTCTGTCTTTGTCCATGAAAAATGTTCACATACAACCTGGACTATGTCAGAATATTCTGAATATGTTCAAAATTAAAGTAAAGGCCATGGCAGAGAAGGAAAGATTATGTGCCATTATATTTGATGAGATGGCCATCAAGTATGGTATTCGTTACGACCCAACTCATGACAAAGTTGAGGGTTTTGAAGACTACGGTATTTGGGGTCGGTCTCAGAAGCAAGCTAACCAGGCGCTCGTTGTGATGGTCAGAGGAATTTACACCAAATGGAAACAGCCTTTCACCTATGTCCTATCACATAATTCAGTAAGATGGAACATACTGGAGCTGATACTGCTGGATGCCGTGGAGCAACTGTTACAGCTGGGACTGATTCCTAAGGTGATGATTTGTGACCAAGGGACCAACAATAGAGCTGTTGTGAAAAAGTTGGGAGTTACAAATGACAAGCCTTTCTTTTGTGTGCAGGAGCACAAGATTTTTGTCATGTACGACCCTCCACACTTGATGAAAAATATTCGAAACAACCTGAAGAAGAGTGGCTTTTTCATGCAAGGACGGAGTGTATCGTGGGAGCACATCGTTAAATTTTTTGAAATGGACTCTTCGATGCCTATCAGGATGGCCCCAAAATTGACGAAGAGACATATAGAAGTACCTGCTTTTGCGCACCTTCGTGTCAGCCTTGCTGTGCAGGTCTTAAGCCATACAGTAGCTGCTGGCATATCAACTATGGTTACCCTCAAGGCCTTACCTTTCGAAGCACTGGCAACAGCAGAGTTCGTGGAACAGTGGGATAGACTGTTCAATTGCTTCAACAGCAGGAGCCTTCACAGCAAAGCCAATATGAATCATGCCGTGACACCCAAGTCTGGCCATTCAAAGTATTTAGAAGATTGTCTAAAATGGCTTGATGGCATCACGTGTAAAGGGTCTACACTTCCTTCCCTGGAGGGATGGAAGTTATCTATCAGCTGCCTCTTGCAGTTGTGGGAAGATCTTAAAACCAACTTCTCTTTCAGTTTCCTCCTTACACATCGCCTCAACCAGGATTGTCTGGAGAATTTATTCTCTGTCATTCGAGGAAAGGGTGGGCATCGATTTAATCCGGATGTCACAGAATTCAGATCATCACTTCGACAGACAATGGTAGATTCACTGCTTGTGACAGGGGAGAGGAAGAACTGTAAAGATGACATTGATGCCTTTTTGTTCAGTCTGGAGAACGTCGAACCAACAGGTGGCACCAAAGCGATTAGGTCAAGACTGCAGCAAGATGTACCCAGAGTGCTCCAGGCTGTCATGAAAAAAGTGCCAGACGTTCCATTACTTTCAGACAAGGAAGAAAATATTCTTGCCTACATTGCAGGCTACATCATTTCAAAAATTGACACTGTCATCTGCGATAACTGTAGAGGTCAGCTATCTGTAGACAAAGACATCACCAATCCAAGCCATCAGTTCATATGGTCCAAGAATTTTGACCAATGTCAGGGGGGTGGCTTGCGATTCCCTTCATCCAATTTCCAGGAATTTTTAAGATGTGCAGAAAAGGTATTCCGAACCGTTGCACCAGTCAGCCTTCACACTTCAGGATTGCGGTGCTCAATCGTTCGAAAGATTACAGAAGCAACATACGGAAACGAAACAGAAGAGGCTCTCCAATGTGACTCTTGTGATAAAACATTCCTGATTATTAATCTTTTTGTCAACATTCGTCTGCATCATCTGATCAAATGTAAGAACCTGAACAAATTCAGCCTAAGGTCAGGACAACGTGTGCAAAGAGGAAGGCAACAATCTTTGATAACAAGTAACAACTGAAAGAGGACATTCATTTATCGTTAGGATAACACACTTTTACTGAGTAAGTCAATCAATTAATGTCAGTTCTTTTATAGCTGCTACCCTCTCCTTCTCCAGTCCTATCCATAGACTTTCCTCCTTTTATCACACTCATAAAACTATTTATCATCTTTATCTAAACGTCAGTAAATTGAAAGAAATAGTGCCCATCATCGCCTCTTATTCCACTATTGTCAGCCTCCCAGCTGACTGTGCGACCGCCGTTATCTGTATCTGGGTCGCGCTGGGCCTGTCACACTGCACTGCAGTGCAAACGTATGGAGCGGCCCCGGCAGTTACCTGTCTCGCTATATAAGGTCTCTGGTAAAACTTTAGAACAGTGATTCTCAGAGTGGGCGATATCAGCCCCCTGGTGACCTGATTCTCATTTCCAGGGGGAAGGGGAGGGGAGGAAACAAAGAAAAGGGCGACAAGTGGGCGAAAAAGAGGAATGGGGGCGATATGGAAGTTTAGGGGAACCAGCAATGAAGAGAAATTTGGGGGCAAATACATAACAGTCATTGACCTCTTCTACATCATGCTTAGATGGGTTGGATGAACAGAAAAGAGTTGTTTTTTTGTTTAGTGCATTTGACAAAGAATGGTTTCTGCTTTATATTGTATCATCAACATGTTTGTTGTTTTTTCTCCAGGGAAATAGGGGGAAAAGTGGGCGCTGAAAGAAAATTTGGAGTCTGTGGGCCAATTGCCTGAAAAGCATTAAGAACCACTGCTAAAGAAGGTGAAATCGAGCTGGGGGATACCAGAGACCTTATATAGCGAGACAGGTAACTGTGGCTGGATCCGCGTATCTGGGTCAGGCATCCGTGTAACGGCGGTAACAGAAGACAAGTCTTTATTATCGGCAAGAAGCTTAAATTGTTATACCGTATAATGGTGTAAGCTCCTCGATTCTCGGTAGTTGTAACAATGACGAGCACTAAGAACACACACTGTAAATGGTGTTCTGCTATGTACTGTACTAATTCAAAGAACAAACGACCGGATTTATCATTTTTCTCCTTTCCATTAGACCCAGTCAAGTAATAAACTTTTACATGGCTTTTTTTTTTTTTTAAAGCATCGAGTCAGCATACATTTATTGTCCAATTTGTTACAAAATTATTGTCAAATGTTGGTCAGGGATGGTAATGCATTGGCATTGACTTAAAGTTAAGGTATCCTTGATTACTTTGAATCTACTTTAAAAAATTAAAACTATTTTATTCTCGTAAATTATGGCGCTTTGGTTGTTTTAAGATTATTGTTAGATTGAAAGATTAATTGTAATTGACAGGTTTTTTTAACGTATGCATGACTGTGATTAACATTCTGGAGTGTCTTTCGGATCTAATATGTAAGTTGGTCTGAAAAGGAAGCAAAGTGGATGTCTATGCAATGAAAGAAAAGAAAATATTATCCATTAGATTGAGCGTGACATCTTTGTGGCAAGGCATATTGTCATTCCTTCTCCAGATGCAAGAAGTGGGTAGTGAATACACGAAGGGCTGATCTAGAGAAGAAGTCGGCTGAAGCACTGCACAAGAGCAATGTTCTGTGTTCAGAGCACTTTGAGCCATGCTGTTTCAGCGCAACAGCAACAACGAGAAAACGATTGGTGAAAGGCGCCGTCCCAACAATTTTCAAAGTGCCAAATCCGCTCCCCCAAACTCACTGGAAATCGACCATTGCCTACACGCATCATTCAACCTTCTCCTCCCCCCGTATCCTCATCACAACAAAATGAACCTATGGATACCCAAATACAGGCGATGCCGACAAAAGGGTAGAAACAATTAAAAACTCTTTGCGAAAAAAGTTTACAGCGCAGAGAACGAAGATCTGGCGCCTTAAGAAAAAGCTTCAGAAGTCTCGGGAAGAATCTGCACCAAGTGAAACAATTACAGAAGATGGCAGGTCTTTGGAAGAAATACTCAAACCGCATTTGTCAAAAGATGCCCTCCGCTTTGTCTTAACCCAGATCAGGGTTTCTAAATTATCCAAAGGAGCACGCCGCTGGACTTTTGCCGATAAAAGCTTTGCGTTGTCCGTATACCATGCGAGTAGAAAAGCTTACAGCTTACTGCAAAAGGTTTTCCACCTTCCGTCACCCAGAACTCTGTCTTTGTCCATGAAAAATGTTCACATACAACCGGGTCTATGTCAGAATATTCTGAATATGTTCAAAATTAAAGTAAAGGCCATGGCAGAGAAGGAAAGATTATGTGCCATTATATTTGATGAGATGGCCATCAAGTATGGTATTCGTTACGACCCAACTCATGACAAAGTTGAGGTTTTTGAAGACTACAATAGTCTTTCCTCCTTTTATCACACTCATAAAACTATTTATCATCTTTATCTAAACGTCAGTAAATTGAAAGAAATAGTGCCCATCATCGCCTCTTATTCCACTATTGTCAGCCTCCCAGCTGACTGTGCGACCGCCGTTATCTGTATCTGGGTCACGCTGGGCCTGTCACACTGCACTGCAGTGCAAACGTATGGAGCGGCCCCGGCAGTTACCTGTCTCGCTATTGTAAGGTCTCTGGGGATACTTTAGAATAGAGGGGGATGTTCTAGGTCAGGATATCCTACATTATCAGGGGGGTTAAAATAGGATGGGGGATATTCCAGGATGTCACACCGGCCTACTTGGTTGGCTTGTAATGTTGTATTCCTTTTTGTAGATTCTCTATCGAGAGCAGACCGAGACTGAATTGTAAGCGGGACGCTCTTTGTTAGAAATGCGCCCACCGTTCAGAAGTGTATATCTATGGCGTCCACACTTCACACTACACTATTATTGCACATTGTCACGAGTGGAGTGAGCGATAGTTAATAATTACGGGGGGAAAGGAGGAGAGTAAAATTAACGCACGGAGACAGGGAAGAAAAGTCGTGCATGTCATGAGTGGGGGGTCTGAAGGAGGCGAAAGCGCTGTATAACTATCACTGCAAGTTAGAAGGTCCTAGGGAGCGGATCTATGAATAATAGCCCATCGGGCAGAGATAAAAAGAAGCAGTCGAGAAGACTAGTGAGAGTCTTTCCAGTTATGACTGGTATGTAGAATGTTGATTGATTATTATGATTGATGTATTATATTATATTCGTCTATTACCATGATGTGAATAAGTATATGTGAGGAATGTGGAAGTCCTTGATATTGGATATAGCAATGTGCGCCATGAGCGATAGATGAAAGTGAGTTCATGGATTTGTAGCGCGAGTGAGTAGTGTGTACTCCGATGGAGGTGTGTTACCGTAAGATGTGTGGTGAGTGAAAGGTGAACTAGTGTGTGTACGCTTCATGGATTGTAAGGAGAGGTGGAGTGAATAGAAATGGTAGGGTATTATACCAATGTAATGTTATTCTTGTAGGTGTCGGGGACGGGCCGCAGAGCCACCTCGATGAGCACAGGGGATAGGCCAGCATAGGGCCGGAGGCCACACATAGGCCAGAAGTGAGGCTGTCAGTGCAGGACAGTAGAGGCACATAAAGTCGTGGCAGTCAGGCCACGGACAGGGACGTAGATATGAGAGTGAATGAGATACTATATTGTTGCCATGTTGATAGGCTAGTGAACTGATATTATGTTGTTGCCATGTTGATGGCTATGGAAATAATAATGTGTTATTGCCCTGCTGAGGTGCTAGGGGAGTGCTAAGGTGTATGACAATAGGAAGGTGATATTGAGAGACTGCGGTGCCAGTGAATCATTAATGTACTATTAAGACCCTGAGGGGAGAGGCTGAGGCCGAAGTGCCTTTAGGAGTAACTACCGGATTGTGGATCCGAGGGAGAGTGTGTGTGAGAATAAGGCCGTTGTACGGCAGTGCATTTCAATAATATAATGTATGTAATTGCGCTATTATCTGTACAATTATGTTTAATAAATGTGTGAGTCTGATGGGCTGTTTTGTTAAGTGTTAAACTTGTTGTTCGTGATTGTCGTCCTGTCATAAACTATTACATCTCCCAGTCTGGGATTTGTGACACTGGGGGCTCGTCCGTTGTGACACTGGGGGCTCGTCCTGTTTACCTGTGGTCATTTTGACATTGTGTATTCGTTATATCTAGTTGTTTTTCTGTTGTGCTAGGAATTCGTGCTGTTGTCTTTGTTCGTGGGATGAATGGAAATTTCATGATGATATGATTTATGTATGTTTATGAATAATAATATGTATTGATGCATGTATTTTGATGAATATGTATTAATGTGTACTTAAATTTCTGCAGAGTGTGTGTGCCAGCCTGTAGAGGTCAAGCAGCCAGAGCTCCGAGGAAAGGGAGAAATTTAGATCAAGGGTGAAAGTTAAGTGAAAATTTTGTGCCCTGGATTGAGGGCTGTCTTTTCATCTGTCTGTTTCCCTGTTTTTGCTGTTTTCGTTGTAATTGATTATACGGGCGGTGGCGCGGGTTTGCTGTGTTGAACTTAGTTTATCCTTTTAAAAAGGTGTGGTAAACTTTGGAACTTCGTTCATCACAGTGACCAGTTCTGTAGGGACCTGTATTTTTGTTTAGATTGTAGCGTTCTATCTTCCTCGTTGTTTTAGGAAGACGTTTCTCTTGTCCCTCTCTTCCCTATTTGTAGATACGTTCTTTTTTTTCAGACTCTGTTCTTGTTTGTACCGTGTAGTGTAATCGGCGTAGTTAGGTTGCATTCTTTTTTCCATTATATTTTCTTTTTTAGGTCTTTGTCCTAGTCTGGTTCGTTGTCCTTGACGTACTTGTGGTCCTTCTACTGTATTTCTTCATTCTTGTCGTCTCTATTTTCTTTTATAATTAATAGTGCATGCATTTTGTAGATATAGAATTAGTGTGCTGTAAAGGTAAATTTCTGAATTGTATTCTGAACTGGGTATTGTTATATCTGGTATTATCTCAGGTCTCTGGTCGTGTTGTTAGTGATCATACCGACAGGGTAGCCGTTTTCATAGTATACATACCATAACCATAAATCTGTGAAATGGCGGAACTCCAACAACTAATGAAGTTGGGTAAGGAACTTGGCCTGGAGGGAGAGGAGCTACGCGGCTGGATTAAAGAACAGCAGGCGGATTTGCGCGATGAGCGTGCTAAGGATAGAGAGCGAGAAAAAGAGGCTAAGGCTCAGGAGCAGGAGAGGGAGTTTAAGTTAAAGGAGTTAGAAGATAAGCAGCAGGAGAGAGAGGCGCGAATAAGAATCGCCGAGTTAGAACTCAAAAAGAATGCGCCAACAGAAACAGTTGAGCGGCAGGTACACAATAAAGCTGGCGTTAGGATTAAGCTCCCTACGTTCGACGACCGGAAGGACGACATAGACGCCTTCCTTTACAGGTTCGAGCTGAACGCACAATTGCAATGGGGGGAAAATAAGGAATTATGGGCCACGTACCTGGCATCGCTATTGCAGGGGCGAGCGTTAACCTACTTTAAAGAGCTACAGCGCGAAGACGTGCAAGACTACGATAAGCTGAAGGCTTTGCTGCTTCGCCGATTTGCGCGTACCGAGGAATATTTCCGGGAGCAGTTTAGGCGAGCACGTGCAGACACCAGGGAGGACTTTGCTGCCTTCGTCGCGAGACTAACGGAGTATTTCGCGAACTGGGTAGACCTGGCGCATGTGGGCACGGATTTTGCTAAACTGAAAGACTTAATGATCCGTGACCAGCTGTACGCGTCGTGCCACAAAGATCTGGTGGCTTTCCTGAAAGAGAACGAACCCGCGACGGTGCAGGAGGCGTCTAGGTTGGCGGAGGCATACCGTACGGCACATCCGTCCAAACCGGTCGCCAGGGCGTACGTCCAAGATGCTGGGTACGTCGCCGTTGTCGAGGGGTCGCCGGCAGGACTTAGGGACAGGTCGCGTCAGCGTGGTGCCTATAGCGGGCAAGCCCAGGGGCAGCGTAGGGGCTATCACCAATCACCGGCATATGGATCCGGTAAGTTTGACCGAGCAGGAGGGCTAGGTCGCGGTAATGGCCGGGGGCGAGTTGTGACCTTTGCCGATGACCGACGGCATAGGGACTCTAGTTCCGGTCGCGAGGGGTCACGGGGACCCAGGCCTAGGGCAGCACAGGGAGCGGAGTGTTGGACTTGCGGACGCGTGGGTCACTTTTCGCGCGAGTGTAGGGCCGCGAAGTGTTGGAACTGCGGAAGAGCAGATCACATCAGCGTGAACTGCCCTGCAGGTAGGATAGCGGCGAACGTGGACAGTAGCTCCAGTCCATGTTCCCCAAATAAATTTCATCATGCGGCTGCGTGTGTTACATCGGACAACGGAGGCGGACAGTATTCTAAGTGTCCCAGTTGTGAGAAGTTATCTTCCGGTGTTTTACCTTGTGGGAGAAAGATCCCCGTCATAAATTCATGTCATACAGGAGGTGGTCTTAGGGTTTATCCGGGGTTTGTTGGGGACGAACCGGTCTCGGTTTTACGAGATACAGGATCTACCGTTGTGGGAGTGCATAGGGACTGCATTCGGGATTCACAGCTTACAGGTGAGACTGTCCCGTGCATCCAATTTTCGGGGGCCATTGAGAAATTACCCATGGCAAAAATAATGATAGATACACCTTTCCTTAGCGGGGAAGTCGAAGCAGTCGTTGGTTGCTTCCCAGGCGCCCAGCTCATCATTGGGAATGTATCACGGGTAGTTTCCCCTTCCGATGAGAACGTGCAGGCATGGTCGCAATCAAAAGGTATTGACTTTTGCGCCGCGGTCGAAACACGCCGACGGTTAGCCGATAAAGACAAGATTAGACCTTTGGCTACGCCAGCGGTCAACCTAGACATCACGCCGGAGCGCTTGGCGAGATTACAAAGGGAGGACCCATCATTAAACCCATGTTTTGGGGAAGCGCGAACCGAGAAAACGAGGAGATATAAGAACGGGTCGTCCTCCTTTATTGTTCAGGCGGGCATTCTGTTCCGTAAATATGTAACGGTGTCCTCCATTTTAAAGCAGGTCGTGGTGCCAGCGTTGCTGATCGCAACAGTGTTGCATTTGGCACATGATGTCCCATTAGCGGGTCATATGGGGATAGCTAGAACCAAAGAAAGGGTTCTTAAAAATTTTTACTGGCCATCGATCCACAGAGATGTGCAGGTCTATTGTAAGACGTGCAGTGCGTGCCAAAAGACGACGCATAAGGGTCGTACACCCCAGGCCCCTCTTCAGAAGATCCCCACGGTCTCAGAACCGTTTAAAAAGGTCTCGATAGACCTTGTTGGCCCCATTCACCCAGCGACCGATAGGGGGAATCGATTTTTCTTAACGGTCATATGTAATGCTACGAGATGGCCAGAGGCGGTTCCTCTGCGGACCATAACGTCGGAGGCAGTCGCGGAAGCGTTGTTTGCAATTTTCGCTAGGGTAGGAATACCAGAGCAAATTCTGTCTGATAGGGGCGCGCAATTTACGTCGCAGATGATGAAGGAATTGTTCCGCTTATTCAGCATACAACCCATCACTACCACCCCTTATCATCCGCAGGCTAATGGCATGTGCGAGAGATTGAACTCGACGTTAAAGTCGATGCTGCGTAAGGTAGCTGCAGATCGCCCTAAAGATTGGGATAGATATATCCCTGCGGTGTTATTCGCGTACAGAGAGGTACGGCAGGAGTCAACGGGATTCTCGCCGTTCGAAATGATGTACGGTCGTAGTCCCAGGGGCCCAACTGATGTTCTTCGGGACATGATGACGTCGCCATCATCGGGAGACGATGAGCAGATTTCGGTGTTTCAGTACCTTGTTGATTTAAGAGAAAGACTATCTTCAGCGCGCACTATAGCGGAAGAAGCTTCTGGTATCGCTTCGAAAAGAGCAAAAGACTATAAAGATAGAGGTTCCAAACTGAGAATTTTTGAGCCAGGAGACAAGGTTCTGTTGTTGTTACCTACGGACCATAATAAGTTATTGATGACATGGAAAGGTCCTTATGTTATTGAGCGAGTTGTTTCAAAGGTAGATTACGCTATCCACATTGATGGAGCGAGTAAGGTTTTCCATGTTAATATGCTACAGAGATTTTATGAGAGACCACAGTATCTGTGTGCACAGACAAGACCAGAGGAGACTGTCTTCTCTACCGCTTGTACGGGGGTCGTAGACCAGTTGGACTGTGACGTAAGCGACACCGAGGCGCAGGAGGAGTTACAAATTCAATTGCCGGAGTTAACTCCGACACAAGGTTACAGGGACGTAAAAATTAACCCTGACCTTACGAGTTCAAGGAGTAGGGAACTTGAGACCCTGTTAGCGTCATTTCCGGATGTTGTTACGGATTTGCCGGGTCGCACTACGGTGATCCAGCACCGAATAAAGTTGACTTCGGATAAGCCAGTATTTCTTAGACCGTATCCGCTGCCTTTTTCTTCGAGAGATAGAGTCATAAAGGAAGTTGAGTCAATGTTGAAGTTAGATGTGATAGAACCATCAACATCGCCGTATTCATCACCCATCGTCCTCGTGAAAAAAACTTGATGGATCGGTGCGGTTCTGTATTGATTTTCGAAGATTGAACACTATTACGGTAGGCGATAGGGAGCCTATTCCGTTCCAGGAGGAATTAATAGCTTCATTGGCCGGGTCCACGTGGTTTTCCAAGATAGATTTAACGAAAGGTTATTGGGAAATCCCGCTCACTGAGGAGTCTAAACAATACACGGCGTTCCAAACGCCCATTGGATTATTCCAGTTTAAGGTCATGCCATTTGGGTTGGTAAACGCGCCAGCGACGTTTGCACGATTAATGAGATTAGTGTTGAAGGACATACCTAATGTCGTGTCATTCTTTGACGATATAGCATGCCATACGTCGACATGGTCTGATCATATTCAGACACTAACAGTAATTTTTCAACGATTACGTCATTTTGGGTTAACTGCTAAACCCGCAAAGATGGATTTGGCATGTCCAGAGATAGTATTCTTAGGACATATTGTGGGTAGAGGCGTTCAGAGACCTGAAGTAACAAAAATTGACAAGTTAGTAGGGTTGCAAATCCCAAAAACAAAGAAACAAGTCAGAAGCTTAGTGGGAATTTTAAATTATTACAGAAAGTTCATTCCAAATTTTTCCTCCTTGTCATCTTCTCTTACTGACCTTACTAAGAAGGGACAACCCGATAAGGTCCAGTGGACGTCTGAATGTCAGACAGCATTTGATAATTTGGTGACAGCATTATCATCGTCACCCATTCTGATATTACCCGATTTTCGATCTAATTTTATCCTCAGAACGGATGCGTCGGACTCTGGTGTCGGCGCTTGTCTTCTACAGGAGAAGAACGAATGTCTCCATCCTGTATGTTATGTCAGTAGGAAGTTATTGCAGAGAGAACGAAAGTATTCTGTGATAGAGCGTGAGTGTCTTGCCATTGTCTGGTCCGTCCAGAAACTAGGACGTTATCTCATGGGACGAGAATTTTGTATCCAGACGGACCACAAGCCACTGACATTTTTGTCGAAGAATCGTTCGTCCAGCCCACGCTTGTCTAGATGGGCATTGGCTTTGCAGCCGTATACCTTCGTTATTCAACCAATTCCAGGAACCAGCAATCATATCGCCGACTACCTTAGTCGAGCCTAGGGCAAGATTTCAGGAGCTTATACATCAGAGGACAGGAACATTGACAGGATCTGTGTGAATAAGTCGACTTTAAAATATTGACATTATAAATATGATATGAAGAATGGTTGATAGGTTGAATGGGTTTTGATTCTGTATTAGATATTGTGTTTAGTTAGCTATTCATGATGTGACACATATATGCATATTGCAGGCCATATTGATCCCCATGTTTTCCCCTGATTTCGGTATTTTATATACTAGGGGAACGGCTAGGTCAGTTTTTTTTAATGTAGGTATTGCTCAGGCTCACTCGTTGACAGTCATCTTGATGCGATTTGAAATTAATTGCATTAATTTTTTTGGGGTGGGGGATGATGTCACGAGTGGAGTGAGCGATAGTTAATAATTACGGGGGGAAAGGAGGAGAGTAAAATTAACGCACGGAGACAGGGAAGAAAAGTCGTGCATGTCATGAGTGGGGGGTCTGAAGGAGGCGAAAGCGCTGTATAACTATCACTGCAAGTTAGAAGGTCCTAGGGAGCGGATCTATGAATAATAGCCCATCGGGCAGAGATAAAAAGAAGCAGTCGAGAAGACTAGTGAGAGTCTTTCCAGTTATGACTGGTATGTAGAATGTTGATTGATTATTATGATTGATGTATTATATTATATTCGTCTATTACCATGATGTGAATAAGTATATGTGAGGAATGTGGAAGTCCTTGATATTGGATATAGCAATGTGCGCCATGAGCGATAGATGAAAGTGAGTTCATGGATTTGTAGCGCGAGTGAGTAGTGTGTACTCCGATGGAGGTGTGTTACCGTAAGATGTGTGGTGAGTGAAAGGTGAACTAGTGTGTGTACGCTTCATGGATTGTAAGGAGAGGTGGAGTGAATAGAAATGGTAGGGTATTATACCAATGTAATGTTATTCTTGTAGGTGTCGGGGACGGGCCGCAGAGCCACCTCGATGAGCACAGGGGATAGGCCAGCATAGGGCCGGAGGCCACACATAGGCCAGAAGTGAGGCTGTCAGTGCAGGACAGTAGAGGCACATAAAGTCGTGGCAGTCAGGCCACGGACAGGGACGTAGATATGAGAGTGAATGAGATACTATATTGTTGCCATGTTGATAGGCTAGTGAACTGATATTATGTTGTTGCCATGTTGATGGCTATGGAAATAATGTGTTATTGCCCTGCTGAGGTGCTAGGGGAGTGCTAAGGTGTATGACAATAGGAAGGTGATATTGAGAGACTGCGGTGCCAGTGAATCATTAATGTACTATTAAGACCCTGAGGGGAGAGGCTGAGGCCGAAGTGCCTTTAGGAGTAACTACCGGATTGTGGATCCGAGGGAGAGTGTGTGTGAGAATAAGGCCGTTGTACGGCAGTGCATTTCAATAATATAATGTATGTAATTGCGCTATTATCTGTACAATTATGTTTAATAAATGTGTGAGTCTGATGGGCTGTTTTGTTAAGTGTTAAACTTGTTGTTCGTGATTGTCGTCCTGTCATAAACTATTACATCTCCCAGTCTGGGATTTGTGACACACATGATTTGGGGGGGGGGGGGGGGGGGGGGACTTTGCCATTGCATCAGACCAAAGCCAGCAGAGAAGACATCTCTGAAAGCAAGAGGCAAGCCTAGCCAGGGCGAGGGGGCAATTTCGGGTTACACTATTTTCGATTCGCGTACAACTCGATATCAGCACATGACCCCGGTCAACTCGTCGTACGATAACCGAGGAAACGGGAGTGTCTCTTATTTTTTCAATATCGCCGCCACATGCACAGCGCCTCCGTCCCACTTACAATTCAGTCTCGGCCTGCTCTCGATCGGCCTGCTCTCGATACATTTTTGTATCGGAAGCATGATCTAGCGCAGCTGCACACTAAACAAACAGTGGAAGGAAATTGGAAATGAGCTGAGCATTGATGGTGAGTTTATTTTATTTATTTTTTAGTGTTTTCATTATTTTCGGAGTAACTATTGCGGCCATATGAGACAAGGACAGCTCTACTGATTAGACCTGGGGGGAGGGGAGGGGGGCAGTTAGGATCCTGGTTGATGCATAAGATGACAGACGAGACAGTGAAAGAGCCATAGGGTTAGGTATGATTTACTGATAGACGTAATACACGTGGCCGTAATATTCTATTACGGTCACATGGCCCCAATAGCCTCTATCTTTTCATTTTCCCTCCCTCCTCTCTCTCTCTCTCTCTCTCTCTCTCTCTCTCTCTCTCTCTCTCTCTCTCTCTCTCTCTCTCTCTCTCTCTCTCATACACACTCACACTCCTTTAAACTATCCATCTTTCCATCCAACAGTCCGTTCCTGCTTCCATCTGTCTGTGTCTCTATCTGTCAGTCTGCCTGGATTCTTTTAACTTTCAGTTGTTTTGTTTATATTCTTGTTATTTATGAATAATTGTTTTGCCAGGACACTGCTCCTGCTGTGGTTAAATAGTTCATTAGTTTTTCTCGAACCTGCAGGGCGTTCTTTGTGGATCTGTGGATCTTTGGTCTTGAACGTTTTGGTAAGTGAAAGATCCTCTAGGCATGGGTAATTGTACAGCAGGTGTTTCGTTCGCACCCACAGTGGGCCTTTGAGGTTCGTGAATGACAATAATTATAGTTGTGTAGGACAGTAATAGCTTTTACAATATTAAAATTTGTTTGCAGCTGCAGGTTGTTCCTCGATCTAGCGCAAAAGAATCCTCCACATTTAGGCCAATTTACCAAATGAGCACTCAACAGTGTTTCTTGCATGAGACAGTCTGTAGTTAAAGGTTTCTTTTTCAGCTGAAAGCTCACGATGTGGAAAAGGTTTCATGATGTTTTCTCTTAAAGGGAAAAGCAAAGTCTGCTACAAACATGTAAGGAAGCTCAATGTCTGTGCCTGGTATAAGGTCCTTTTGAGGGATGGACAAAGTCTTTTTCCTAGACGTGCATGACTAACTACTCCGCCATCACTGTTTCCTCCACATGAACCTACATCCATCACAACAAACTTTCCATTTGCATCTGTAACGGCAAGGAGCACATTGGAAAAAAAAATGTTTGTAGTTGTAATATTTTAAGCCTGGCTTGTTTGGTTTCTTTGTGCGGATTATATGCTTTCCGTCTATAGCACCCAATCACCAAGGAAACTGAAATCTGGTGTCAAATTCAGATGCAATCTTCAGCCAGTGTTCTTCATCAGGTTTTGGCATCACGTGTGGTTGCAGAATGTTCCAAATGACCGAACAGGTTTCGATTGTGATAGCTCTTATTGTTGAGACGCCTGCCCGAAAATGAAAGGATAGACTAGAGGTGGATGATGTTCTCCTGAAGCCAGGTACATGTATATATGAAAAAATTGTGGGGGGGGGGGGGGGAGGGGTATGAATTACTGGGTTACTACATACTGGCATTTCATACTTTTTGTGTTGTTGTTTTTTTTTTTTTTGGGTTGTTACAGATAACACTGCAAGAAAAAATGGACGACACTGCGGGATTATTTTCAAAGGTCACATAAGCAGCTAACGACAACAAGGTCAGGGTCAGGAGCAGCGAAAAAAAGAAAATGGTATCTCTATGAAGCAATGCAGTTTCTTCTGCCTCACATTGCGGACAGGAAAACGTGTACCAATCTTTCAGATAATTCTGAAAACGATGGCGATGGCTTCTCGCAGATCTCTGAAACCAGTTTCCATTCTTCTGAAAGAAGCTTCCCGTTGTTGCCTGAACCCGATGTCTCTGCATGTGAAATCGATGCGAGTCCATCGCAGGCCAGTGCTAGCGGAGTAGCCACAGCCACGTACTCCAGGAAGAAGAAAGTGAAATACCCCCAGGAACGTGCACAGATAGCTTCACTAGATGGTGACATTCTAGAGGCTATCAAATCCATTAAACCCGCAGAACAAAAGAAAGATGAGGATGAACTTTGTCTACAAAGCCTTGTGCCAAAGATGAGAATGTTAGATCCACTGTCAAAAATCGAGTGTCAGGCAGAGATGCAGATGTTGCTGCTTAGATACATGCGTCGTGCTTTGAATTCAGTCCACACCCACAATGGAGGGACATCACACACGAAATGAGCAGTATTCAGTTCATCTATCGATACATCAACGGTATGGTGACAACACTGCTCCATATGACCAGTACCATGCCTACAGAGCATAATGAACATTGTTTTCAATGGGGTTCACTTGTTCAGCAAATCGACTTCAACTGTATGATGACAACACTGCTCCATTATGACAGTATCATAACTCCAGAGCATAATGAACATTGTTTTCAATGGTGTTCACTTGTTCAGCAAATCGATTTCAACTGTATGATGACAACACTGCTCTATATATGACAGTATCATAGCTTCATAGCATAATGAACATTTTTTCTATGACACGGACTTGTTCGTCAAAAACGATTGTGTGTTATGATAAAAATAAAAATTATAAATTGTTTTATCACAAATGTGTCGCCAGTTATATCTACCTACTAGATCTACACATACTGTATCAAATGTGATGGCACACACCCAAATGAGGAATAGGTTGATTTTTGGGGATTATAGAGTTATGAACATCGTGAGAAAACTATTTATGGGCTTTTTTTAATGATCTTTGCATCATTGCTCTATCCTGAAGGGGTGAAGAGGTAGATATTATATGCAAAAGAGTACACACCTTTAGCGGCTAATCTTTGTCAAAATGTCCTACAAGGACTAGTTATTATCGCTGTTTAACTGTACACTGTATCACGAAACTATGCAAGTACAAAATAAAAAATTCAACCTATCTTAAGGTGATGATCAGGCATTCCTTCGCTGACAGCGGCTTTCGAAAATGTATGGTCCTTTTTTTTGTATGTGTGGTGCGATAATGTCTAGAAGGGTTTGAAATGTAACTGGCTTCATTCGGATATATGCCAAACACTTTTCTTCATTGCTGAGAATTTGACCCATTAGGTGATGATATTCATAAAAAGTGTCTCTGTAAAAAAAAAAAAATGGATGCACCCTATAGCGTCTTTTAGAAGAACGTCTTCTTTTTAACCATAACATCTACATAATTATGCTGCAATGCCTCCATTGTCTCAATCTGTTGTGTCTTTTCCCCGCCAAATTTGCAAGTATCGAGAGGTAAAGGAATTGAATGTAAAACGTGTTACATTCGTTTCGCTTTCCTCTCTCTTACCTCTCGTCACCCGATGCTGAGAGGTGCGCGAACTGAAACTGGTTGCACTGTGTGGGAAGTCCCCAAGGCGTCTATAAAAACTAGCCGAGAATCCACAAACCCGCCCGTGAAAGAAAACGAAAAAACAAAACAAAACTCCTGTCTGTCACGAAAATATCAAACAACCAATTAGCGGGTTCTGGGCTTCTGGCCCAATCTGGAAACGCCGCTGTATTTCTAAAAGTAAAACTGGAGGAACAAAAATCTGGATATCACGTATGAAATGGCATCTTTAATTTGGCGTAAAAAAAAATTATTGCAATGCTCCTTTTCATCGCAAAATTCCCCCGATCAAAACGGAAGCAAACTTCCGAGAAAATCGCCATTAAAGATGGAGAAGCAATTTTCGCTCTCGGCGAGATGGGTCTGCTCTCTCCTTAGCATTGGGTACTTGTAATTAACCTAGGGCTTTGAAATGTTGCATGTCTAAGCCAATATAAATGATACGTGCCGTGTAAAAAATTTGTGACAATCGGTTTATTAATTGTGAAGTTATCAAGAGTTCAGTGAACCCCATTACGGAAGTGATATTCGGTGTCAAAGGCAAAATTAAAGGCATTTAAAAGCAATATTTTGAGGCTGATTTGAGACATCATGTTTTCGAATGCAGAAAAATATTTGAACTTCAAGTATCGACCAAAATATAAAAATCGTCAAAAAATCGGATATTTGTGTTTAATCGCGATTTTCTCCCTTTGGCCCAGTACGACTTCCGTTGAGGTTAGCGGGGCCCGCTCATGAACTGGGCGTAACAAAAGGCATTCTCGGTGCGCAACAGCGCAAGTCATGTTCTATTGATGCAACCAAAGTAATGCAACAAAGCGCTAGATCTATACCAAAGAGGTTATAAAATTTATGTAGCTAGAGGTCAGACTAGTGCTACGCAAGTCTCCGCGTGGCGTCGTTGGTAGGTGAAGTAAAGATGGCGGCCAACTTACGGCAAGCCTGCCTCGACCTAGACAGTGCGGCTAAAGTAAGGCCAACTTACAGCAAGCCTGCTTCGACCTAGACAGTACGGCTAAAGTAAAGCCAACTTACGGCAAGCCTGCCTCGACCTAGACAGTGCGGCTAAAGTAAAGCCAACTTACGGCAAGCCTGCCTCGACCTAGACAGTGCGGCTAAAGTAAAGCCAACTTACAGCAAGCCTGCCTCGACCTAGACAGTGCGGCTAAAGTAAAGCCAACTTACAGCAAGCCTGCCTCGACCTAGACAGTACGGCTTAAGTAAAGCCAACTTACGGCAAGCCTGCCTCGACCTAGACAGTGCGGCTAAAGTAAAGCCAACTTACAGCAAACCTGCTTCGACCTAGACAGTGCGGCTAAAGTAAAGCCAACTTACGGCAAGCCTGCCTCGACCTAGACAGTGCGGCTAAAGTAAAGCCAACTTACAGCAAACCTGCTTCGACCTAGACAGTACGACTAAAGTAAACAAATCCAAGCCTAAAGTACATGTAATACGGTCTTTCAGATTGTTTGAACGGGGATTATAGTAGTATTGAGCAGACTTAATTTATGGATTGGGTGAACCACGAAAATGTAAAAAAATGCAATCCCACCAAAAGAAAAAAAAAAAAAACATTATGAATTATGACAAAATACAAAATGTACGGATGAATTTGAACTTCCATCTCTAAAGAGGAATGAACAAGAATAAAATACTGAGGCCTTCCCACAAAAACTACTTTCGTTAGCACTGGCCTGACACCGTGTTTGCAATCGCTTGCCGTAAGCAAAGATGGCTGCCGGGCTTTCTATTTGCTGCTATGTGTCGTGACCGAGTCTTACCTCTAGGTTTATTATAAACTCTTTGATCTATACAAAATTGTTATTGAATGTTGTTACAAGTAAGTACGTCCCCCAAGTTTATTTGTTTGTTGTTGTTGTTTGCGAGGAAGTACGTAGCCTACTTTAAAGTCTTTTGTGACTAGAGAGCTTCTCCCGAAATAGGTAGAATGCGCATATCCGCCATCTTGTCTGTCCGAACCCACGCTTCGCCATGGCTATGGTGGCATTGATTTTGATTCGTTCGCTGATTTGCACCCTGAGCGCTTAAGGCGTCGGGAACCAATCGGCGGCGAGTTTAAAAAAAAAGTTCACTATTGTAGACAATGACATGTGTGTATACTAGGCGTAACAAGTTATTTTCGGTGCGCAAGTCGCGCCTGTTGATGCAGCGTACTTTTTTTTCACCTGCAATACGTAGGCTCGGGGGCCAGGGGGTGGGGTGGGTGGGGGGGGGGGGGAGAATTACCTCCAGCTTGCTAAAAGTGCATGTGGAAGGAGGGGCGTAACAAAAGTTATTTTCGGTGCGCAAGTCGCGCCCTGTTGATGCAGCGTACTTTTTTTTCACCTGCAATACAAAATACCCCCCTCCCCTTTAATCTCACAGGTGTGGGGTCACCCGTAAAGTAGGCTCAGGGGCCAGGAGGTGGGAATTACCTCCAGCGTACTAAAAGTGCATGTGGAAGGAGGGGGGTCGGAGGTTCTGGGGAGTGTACAGTATGCGCTTACAAATAATTAGATAAAAGGAGGAGAGGAGGGGAGACACGGTGGTCCAGAGACAAGGTGCTCGATCGCCTCTCATCCCAGAGGTCCAGGGTTCGATCCCTGGTCGGTGCAGGCATGCTGGAAATTATTTTTCGGGGGAAAAAAAATCCTGTCCCTGATCCTGTGGTGGGTAGGATCGAGCACCTAGTTTTCTCGGGTACGGTCGAACAACTCGGAGAGCAAGTGTGCACGTTACGCACGTTAAACATTCCTTGGGGACCGTTCACATATTATGTCATCACATAAGGGGGGGGGGGTCTCTTGTATGATGACAAGTGATGACATGGGGGAGGGGGGTGTTGAGTCCAAAGATGATGTCATCAATGTGGTTTGGTAAAATTGAAAAAGAAGAACAAATATATATATATAGATCAAATTCATATTTTTATTATAATACCTGCCAATAAAATAACTAATTTCTCTTGATTTCTCTGTATGCTCTTTGTGAGTTGAGATGGTATTAAATGGTTGAATCGGCCTGTCAGGTACACCTTGTAGTAAACGCTTAGAGCATTAGTGGATATTAGGCGCTACATAAAAGCTCTTACTAATTTTATTTTATTTATAATCTGTTAGTTTGAATTAAAATAAATAGCAAACAGCACTATACATGTATTTTTAGTCGTTATTTTTCACGTTTTGATTACGTCATCAAACAGGGGGGAGGGGGGGATAGCCAATTGATGACATGTCATGATAAGGGGGGGGGGGGGGGGTTCAAAATTAGTCAATTTTTGATGACATAATATGTGAACGGTCCCCTGGCAGGTGAGAGTCGAGAACAGCAGGCCGAACAAGGCCGCTGCCCAGGCAAAATTCTAACAAAAAGAAAAGACCAAAAAAAAAACGAATCCCTACCACAAAAACACACGAAAACAAGAACAAAAAAATGATAAAGACATGAGAAAGTGAAGTGTAAATGCCAAGGGCAGCGAACCTGCTAAAACAAAGGCCTAAAACGGACAAGAGGGAGGAACGGAATGAAGGATGTATGACAAACACGACGTACCGTGACAAAAAGGCAAAACTAAACATGGACATGTTTCTGGTGAATAGTCAAATTTATAGTCCATGCAAAATAACAAGCCAAACCCCAAACCAAGCGCATGAAAATGCTTTCTGTTGTTGGGTGACTATGGTACTTTACAAGTACATTGCTAGTTATAACTCAGTGGTTCTCAGCCTTTTTTGTCCTAGTAGTCCTACGCTCCACTTCAATTTTTAAAGAAAAAAAAAAACGCTCGGCCCACCATGATCAGATAAAGTTAGAAAACGCCGAGACACAGAAAATCGAGACGGATAATTCCTTCTTTCACTATTAATGTCCACAACTTCCGAGCGTATAAACACGGTGAGTACTACTCACAGAGCTCTGTGGTACTATAAATTCGTTCCAAAATTCATGACCATGGCAATTGTCTTATATCTTTTAAACTGTCTGTTTGACTAAAGTAAAACTTTGTATACAGGTTTAGGATATTATATCCATGACGTTAAACAATATTGTTTGCATCCCTAAAAGACCAGCAGTTTTAAAATTTGTCTCTTAACGCTATATAAAATACTACAGCAACACACTGAGTAGAATATTACATTATTAGATAGTTTACACTACTAAATTTTCTCAATTTGTGCTGACTCACTCCAAATGAACGGAAATCATGAATGTCGGGAACCAAAACACTCGTAATTACAATGAAATCCCCTACGTTCATACTGTGTGCACCAAGAAAAACGTGCCTTCCGTTCAATAACTTATGAGGTCACGCTGACGCACCACTGATATACAACAGTTGAATCTTTCAGTGGCGTTTTTATTCAATCCGTTGAAACTCGTATTTTTCGTTCAGTGATGAAGGGGTGTGGTGCGAATTATTGCATTGCTGACATGAATGATGCGCGGCCAAGTCGTCGGACGGAATTTGGCGGATTGAATCGTCTCGGTTATCCAGTGTTTGGGGTATAAAGTAACAAAGTGACTATTCGGACGGCTGGCACAATATCACGAACGATATTCGGCCAGCCAGACCTATCGCGCATGACATCCGGGTCAACGGGGTCATTATCGTTTGAGCAAAATGGCGAACTTCCAGCTCGGAAGTACATTTCCCTCTTTGAGGCTTTTAACGCCGCCTTGCACAAATTTTATATTTGTACACACATTTCTTTTGAAAACTGAGATTTAGGTTTTCGGTCCATGTCCACCTCCAAAATTAAGAAAATCGAGACATTTGGTATATATATATACAAACAGGCATTTTATTCGGATTAATGGAAGGACTAACGAATCGGCGAACCAGTAGCAACAGTAACAGCAATAACAACAATAATAACAGCAGTAACAACATTAGTAGCAATAACAACAGTAACAGCAATAACAACAGTAACAGAAACAACAACAGTAGCCGTAGCAGCAGTAGAAACAAAAGTATCAAGAAGAGCAATAATATTAATAACAGCAGAAGTAGCAAGAACTGCAATAACAGAAGCAGTAATAACACTAGCACAGTAGTAGCAATAACAACAGCAGTTGCAGCACTAGCAGCAGCATTTGTCTTATTGCAAAAAACAACAATGACGACAGCGTGAATAAGGCCTTACACTTGCACTTCTAGTCTACTTCTGGCCCTTACGAATGGCTACAAATGAAAACAAAACAAAACAAAAACCTCAAAGAACTCAAACCAAAGTACACACAGGCCTACAAAAACGAACCACACAAAAAGTGCAACTACATTTATGACGAAAGGGGAATCACTTTATACAGTCGGCCGTAAAACACGCACGATATCCGACCAGCTGGCCAAATAACGCTACTGATATCCGGCCAGTTGGTCGAATAGCGCAGATGGTTGCCAGCCAAATATCGAGTATGATATCCGTCCCACTGGCTGAATAGTCGCAACTATACGGCCAGTCGGTCGGATATCGCGAATGATATCTGGCCAGTCCGGATAGGCCTTCAGGAACATTTATCCGGCCAACTGGCCGGATATCGCGAATGATTTCCGGCCAGTCGGTCGGATATCGGGAAAGATATCTGGCCAGTCGGCCGAATAGTCGCTGCCATAAAGTAAATACGAAAGAATTTTTTAAAATATGTATAATATTCCATATAATTATCTATACATTCAAAATTTTAAGTAAAACCTTTATTTCAAGTTTTATTTATTCACAATCAGTTTTGTTACTGCCATGAGAGTTAAAATACATTTCGAAATCAAGATTTCTATGAAAGACCCTGAAGCCCCATACTGAAGTCTCACTCCCCAGCAAAATATTATCAAGTCCCACTGGTACTACTAGGGCGTGTGCCGCCTCACCTTGAGAATACAATATAACTGAACAGTGAACACAGTAACGTTGTATTTTCTTTATTCAGCTTAGACCACGTTACCGGGAGAGAGAAGGGGTCAATAACCGCCAGGTTCGCGCGTGCCGGTTGCGCACTATTTTATTATGGAGGGCCTCAGTCAGCTGCAGCACCCAGGGTCAAGAAGCGCTTTCTCGTCGACTCTAATAGCTGTTGGCCCACCAATTACTACAATTTATTAATTGATAACTATTGCACTCACTACACAATCGCCATTTGAATAACACATTTTGAAGGAGTTGAAAGGTGGCGACTAGCATTTGACCGGTAGTTTTACCGCAGTAGTGTCAAGATATTTAAAACAAAGAGTGTGGTGTTTAAAATTAAGAAATATCTATCTATCTATCTATCTATCTATCTATCTATCTATCTATCTATCTATCTATCTATCTATCTATATCTGTCTATCTATCTAATAACTAATCTACCTATCTATCTATCTCATATCTATCTATCTATCTATCTGAGTGAAATTTGTGGTTGTCCTACCCATCTCTCTGCAGTAATAACATTACATAATTTATTGTTACAACTGTCTTTGCCTTTACTAACCCAACATTTAGTAAGGGTTCCTATCGATTTGAAGTGGTGTCTTTTATTACTTGTACATTAACCCTGCGTCCTACGGGACGGTTAAAAGTTCTTGTATAAAACTGGGCCAGAATGAGGGTAGGGAGCATGTTTCCCTTGCCCTGAGCGTTATCAGACAAGGTGAATCCAGGCCGAAGTGTTCAAGCTGAGATGGTTGCATGATCGAAAAAGTGAAATCAATTCTAGCTACGCCTGTGCTCAGTGACATGCATTTAATTTTGATATCTTATAAAACCTAATTACATAAACCTACTCACGTTAGAACTTTACAGCGTGGCTGTTTCTTTCCCAGTTTAATGAATATATCCTCCGTGCTTCAAGCAGGGTGAACAGTACCGGGTTTTGTGCAGTGATCAAACTGGTAACATGTGGGCTCAGCACGGCCGCACGGCGAACAGGAGTACATCACGTGATAATACAAGCGAGCGATTTCGCCGTCGAAGGGTGGTGCCACCGAGCACACACCCTCTTACCTTTGAAAACAATGTCATCACCCCCTCTCGTCGTGATAATACAAGGGAGTGATTTCACCGTCGAAGGGTGGTGCAACCGAGCACACGCCCTCTTACCTTTGAAAACAACGTCATCACCCCCTCTCGTCACGCAGTATGCAAGATCATAAATTAGGTTTACGTTTCGTGATTTAATCAGTCAAGCGCGTTAAGCCTAGTATAGTTCCCGATAGAAAGGTCAGCTCGCCATTGAGAATCTAATCTTGGACGAATAATAACATATCTGATAAGGTGTTTTCTAGAACTATTAGCCTACCCACTATGGAACAGCCATGATTGTTTCCAAACAAGGTAGTCGGCGATTTGATACAATTATCTTAATATCATAGACTGACTCTCTCTCTCTCTCTCTCTCTCTCTCTCTCTCTCTCTCTCTCTCTCTCTCTCTCTCTCTCTCTCTCTCTTTCTTTCTCTCTCTCTCGCTTTCTTTCTTTCTCTCTCTCTCTCCTCTCTCTCTCTCTTTCTTTCTTTCTTTCTCTCTCTCTCTCTCTCTCTCTCGTTTTCTTTCTTTCTCTCTCTCTCTCTCTCTTTCTCTCCCTCTCTCTCTCGCTCTCTCTCTCTCTCTCTCGTGAGAATCCGGGTATAAAGGAAACCATTTTCACTCCGGGCAAAGTTCAGTGGGCTTTAAATTTCAAATCCTGGCAAAGACAGTAGCTGATGCAACCCCCCCCCCCCCCCACCTCCTGGTTTCTGGTCTGGCCGTGAACATTAGTGAACAAGAAATGGGTGGTTAGGCACAAAACACGAACTTGCGTAATTAATGGAGGTAACAAAAGTTACCATTGCCACACTCTTTAAAACTCGGTTAAAACTACGCACCGCTGAAAGCCAGGTGTAGCAGGCCAGATTATACCCCCGCCAGACTATACGCGGGGTTAAACCGGCCTAGCCCAGAATATACCTACCCCGGGGCATAGTTTGGGCTAGGCCAGACTATACCCCCCCCCCCCCAGTCCAGATTATACCCCCTACTTTTTTTTTTTTTTAAACAAGTCAAGACCACAGTTTATTTCAACTTTAGTCTAAATTGTTCATTATCACTGTCATCAGGTATCATATTGAAAACATACATTCTTGACTCTTGTAAATTATGATATAGTTAAGAGAAAATAGACATGCAGTAAAAAGCATTGATATATACAAAAGGTTTGAAAATCCATTCAAATTGATATGATTGGACTTTAACACTAATTCTACTTGTGTCCGTTGGTATTATTATTGCTTTTTTTTTTTTTAATAATTAATCGTCCAAGAGTTAAACATATATTGTATTTCTTTTTTTTTGACACCACTGACACATACTTAGTGGCAAAGTATGAAATAATTATGTCTTATAAGTGTAAAGTCATCTGAATTTTATTTTAATTTTTGAAAATCAGAAATGTGCTTGATATGTCAGAACAATTAGATCTACATACAAAGTTACAATAATGCAGAGAGAAAAGGCCGGGAAAGAACACACAGGGAAAACAACAACAACAACATTTTAATAACCCAACTGACAGATGGTGCAATTCCATCATCCAGCAGACAATTAAATACTTCACACGAAACTAAATACATACTAAAATTTTTTCACATCATGAATTTAGCCTGTACTGATCCACTTGAGACGTTACAGAATGCTAACCAGTAATATACAGTAATAAAAATAACACGAAATCGTCTTATTTACTCTTGAAAATAAAGAAAATATAATCAATATCAGAATCATCATCATCATCATCTTGGAATATTGTAAAGATAAGAGGGAATGTAAAAATGACCTACACATCATTCTAGAATCTATAAGCAGCAAAGTGTGTGTACCAACTACATGTACATATAAAAAATGTGTTAAATCTTTTCAACTATTCAAGTAGAACTGGACAGGAAACTTAAGTAAAGTAGCTTTGATAGTGGTGAAAACTGACAGATTAAATCCACTGAAACAAAATGCATTGTAGAAAGTAATTACACTTACAGTATGTTACGGCAAAAATTCGATGGATGTTACGTTAATATTTCTTATTAGTAAATTCTTTGATAGCTTATTTGTAGAAAGGTATACATTTGATGTAGCTGATGGTTTAAGGCACTGGATTAGTTCGCGGGGCATTTGAAGGATTGCAATTATGTGTTATAGTGAATAAAGGCATGTCACTTGGGCGTGAAATAAAATTTTAAAAACTTAGTGTTGTATCCTTGAATATTTTGCCTGAATATGGGAGAATAATCTGGACTGGTGGAATATAGTTTGGCCTAAACACCACACTTTATTTCAATCATAGTTTAATTCATTTTTTTCTCACTGTCAACGGGCACCATAGTAACATACATTCTTGACTTCCATAAATCATAATACAATTCAGAGGAAAAAACATGCATTATTATGTACTGATATGCTATGGGGTGAATATCCATTCAAACTGATATGATTCAACTTTTAACCATCATTTCACTCACGATCCTTGTCATGTTGTAGTTGTTTTTGTAGTTGGTTGCCCATGAGTAAAATTTGCACTGTATATTGTTTGTTTGGCAATGACATACACTTAGTCGCAATGGATGAAATAATTAACACACTCATAAAAATAAAGTCATTTTAGAGTATTTTTGTGAGCGAATACACAGTTGTTAAATCCCTTGGCAAGGGACGTGTCAAGCTTAGGAAGGTAAAGACGGACAAGGTCTTTTTTTGTGTGTGTGTGTTTATTTCACTCGCGAGTGACAAACCCTTATTCACTATAAACACGTAAGTTCAATCTTTCAAATGCCTTGCAAACTAATCCATGTCTTAAACCATAAGGTACATGAAATGTATATCTTTCTACAAATAAGCTATTAAAAAATAATATTCACTAACAAGAAATACTGTTAATGCAACATGATCCATCGAATTTTGCCTTAACATACTATAGATCTAAATACTTTTTACAATGTATTACTTCTGTCTCAGTGGACTTACTCTGTCGGTCTACATAACTGTCAAGGCTATTTCACTAAAGCTTTCTGTCCAGTTCTACTTGAATAGTTGAAAAGATTTAACACATTTTATATATGTAGTTGATACACACATATTCCTGCTTATAGATTCTAGAATGATTTGTAGGCCTACACTGCCATTTTTACACTCCCTCTTATATCTTTGTATTATTCCAAGATGATGATGATGATTCTGATATTGATATTTCTCTTTATTTTCAAGAGTAAGTAAGATGATTTCGTGTTCTTATTGTTATTATTGAATATTACTGGCTAGCATTCTGTAACGTTTCAAGTGGATCTGGACAGGTGGAGTTCATCAGGCGAAAAAATTTAGTGCCTATTTAGTTTTCTGTGAAGTGGATGATGGAATTGCACCATCTGTCAGTTGGGTTATTAATATGTTTTTATCATTTTTTTTATGTGTGTTGTTTTCCGGCCTTTTCTCTCTGTATCATTGTAACAAAAAATACAGTGCATGTTTTACTCATGGCCAACCAATTATCAAAATAATAATAATAATATCAACAGACACCAGTGAAATTAATGCTGAAATCTAATTATATCAGTTTGAATGGATACTCAACCCTTTTGTATATCAATGCATTTTAATGCATGTTTGTTTCCTCTAAAATGTATCATGATTAACAGGAGTCAAGAATGTATGTATGTACACCAATTTAAACCGAGGCTGAAATAAACTATTATTTCCTCTTAATTGTATTATGAGTTACGGGTGTCAAGAATGTGTTCATGTATGTATGACAGTGATAAAGAACGGGTTGAAATAAAACTGTGGTCTTGACTTGTTTTTGTTTTTTTAAAGTAGATGGTATAATCTGGACTGGGGGGGTATAGTCTGGCCTAGCCCAAAGTAACCCCGGGGTATAAACTGGCCTAGCCCAGAATATACCCCCGGGGTATATTCTGGGCTAGGCTAGTTTAACCCCGGGTATAGTCTGGGCGGGTGGTATATTTTGGCCTGTTACACCAGCACTGGACTTCAGTGTATCCTTCAAGTTTCAGAGCACGCCCACTTACCTTGAAGGTTGTGTTATAAAATTGCCAAAGTTCTTTTGTCGGTGACGTGCTCTGGTCTTACAATATGAAGATAATAAGTTGTACTTTTCCACAGTTGTATTTCATGTATTGTGTTTTTTATCAGCCAGGCGCCTTAAGTATGATTAACCTCAGTAGAAAGTCGAGCTATTGAATGTGTGATGAGATGTTTTCTAAAAGTATTACCCACTATGATACCCCTATGATTGTTCCTAATAACCAGGTAGTCCGCGATTTGGTACAATAATTATTATGATAATTGCAAAGCTAGCTCTCTCTCTCTCTCTCTCTCTCTCTCTCTCTCTCTGTCTCTCTCTGTTTCTCTCTCTCTGTCTCTCTCTCTCTCTGTCTCTCTCTCTCTCTGTCACTCTCTCTCTCTCTCTCTCTCTGTCTCTCTCTCTCTCTCTCTCTCTCTCTCTCTCTCTCTCTCTCTCTCTCTCTCTCTCTCTCTCTCTCTCTCTCTCTCTCTCTCTCTCTCTCTCTCTTTCGTGAGAATCCAGGTATAAACGACGGACCGAGCGAAATTAGGTGATGAGACATGAAACATGAACTTTTAAAACCTTCTACCCCTTACCCCGTGCCAACAAACGTTACCACAGCCCCTTCTTAAAATTCATTGTAAATGTATACACCGGTAACAGCCCGGCACTGCACTTCCGCGTATTCTTCAAATTTCAGAGCACGCCCCACTTACCTTGAATGTAGTGTCATGAAATTGCCTTTGTTTAAAGTCGGTGACCGCCTCTAGACACACAGTATACAGATAATAAGTTGTACTTTTCCGCAATTGCATTACAGGTATGGTGTAGTTTTTATCAGTCAAGTACGTCAAGTATGGCTAATTTCAATAGAAAGTCGAACTATTGAAAGTCTAATCTTGGACTTGTTTTGTAGAACTATTATTTTGCACTATGTTGCCCCTGTGATTGTCTGTATTAACAAGGTAGTCCGCAATTTGATACTATGATGTATTAAGATCGCTCTCTCTCTCTCTCTCTCTCTCTCTCTCTCTCTCTCTCTCTCTCTCTCTCTCTCTCTCTCTCTCTCGCTCTCTCTCTCCCCTCTCTCTCTCTCTCTCTCTCTCTCGTGAAAATCCAGGTATAAACGACGAAATGATAAAATTATTGTTTTAAAAAACGCACTTAAGTGTGCTAAAAACAAATTCAAATCCTAGCCAAGAGAGAATCTGATGCAACCTCGTCCAAGTCTGGTTTCTGGTTTCGCCGTGGCGTGAACATTTATTTAATGAACAAGAGACTGGGTGATGAGACACAAAACGTGGACTTTTAAGAATTTTTCCCTATGTCTCGTAACAAACGTTACCACAGCCCTCTACAAAATTCAATTAAAAAAAAAAATACACCATTCATAGCCTGGCACTGGAATTCAAACAGTTGACTCATTTTGGTCCTTGGCCTTCATTAATAATAATAATTTGTTATCATTCCTTCACCAAGATGATAACAAACATTGCTATGTCAACGTTATTGCTGTTTTTGAAAATAATCGCAGGTTCAGTGTTAAGTTTTCGGAAACTCAACCATGCTGATTCATGTCAATAAAAACACAAGAGTTGGCTGTCATTCTCTGGGTTGTGATCGCAACATGTGAAGCCAGGCTTATACACGACAAAGCTAGATACATAATTATAATCTGGTCTTAGGGGCAACAACCTTAGGCCGGGGACACACTTACTTTTTACTTGCCCAGTCCGAAAAACTATAATTACCGCAGTAGAGCAAAAGGTCCTCCTGTTCGAAGCTCACACGAGTGATTTTTTTTTTTAATGTGAAAAGTGAAAAGTTACCATTCTTAAAATGGGACAGTTAATAGTTCTTGCATAAAACTGGGCCAAAATAAAGGCCGGAGGGAGGGGGTACTTTTTTTTCTTATTTACCCTGGGCTTGATCAAACTACATAGATCTAGGCCGAAGGACTCAAACTGAGATGGCTGCACGGTTGGAAAAATGGATTCAATTCTAGCTACGCCTAAGTTCAATGACATGCGTTAATTTTCATATAAATGTTAAAAACCGACTTATATAATTATATATAAACCTACTCACGTTAGGACTTCAAGGCGTAACAGTTTCCTTCTCAATTTAATTATTCCCCTCCGTGCTTCGTGCGAGCAGGGCTGGTGTATAACGATTAACCTGGAATCTGGGGGCAAGAGGCCCCTGCACGGCGGGCAACACGCGATGACGCGACAGAGCGGTTTACCCTGTGAAGACAAAAAAAATTATAAATGTTGCAACCGGGATCTTTGATGGGTGTCTGTCAAACTATGCCTGGAACGCCACGGCCAGTTGCTGCCAGCAAAATGTACACCCAAGAAATAATGGCAGAAGCTGATTGTGACTGGACGGGCTTGGTATGATTGGATCTTGCCCGATTTACTAAGAAAATACAGGAAATTATGGCGTGCAATTCTTGTCTGCCAGCAGCTGACTATGCCGTTCCGGGCTGAGTATGATGAAAGTCGAGCTGTGTTAACCTTGGACGAAAAATAACCTGTCTGATAAGATAAGTTTCCTAGAACTATTTCCCACTATCGTACCCCTAGGATTGTTGCTCATAAGGTAGTCCACGATAATGATATTGCAAATTCTTTCTCTTTCTCTCTCTCTCTCTCTCTCTCTCTCTCTCTCTCTCTCTCTCTCTTTCTCTTTCTCTTTCTTTCTCCCTCTCTCTCTCTCTCTCTCTCTCGCTCTCTGTCTCTCTCTCCCCGGATACCGTGAGAATCCAGGTATAAACAAAACGACATTCACGCCAGGCAAAGTTCAGCAGGCTAACAAAATTTCAAACGTTCAGTAGTGTATATTGATCTATGATTTCAAATCGTAATCAAGAGAAAATCTGATGCAACCTCGCTCAAGCCTGGCTTCTGGTTTCGCAGTGCATATGAGTGCAGAGTAGAAGTGATAACACACGAACTTTTAAAACCGTCTCTGTATGTCGCGGTAACAAACGTTCGGCAGGGCATGCAGTCCATTAGATACGCGCATGTACTTGGACCTGTGAATGGTCCATCAAACAGGTAATTCCATTCAGTGGCCTATCGACTATAAAACTATTGAAGCTTAAGCTTCAGGGCCCCTACACCCGGAGTCAGAGTAAATTTTGGATGTTGCCTTATTATTGCTGGTTGCGAAGGGGCGCCACAACAATCCAGGCTTCGGGCAGAGGCAGAATAAAAGGTAGGTACAAAGGTGGAGGGAGAGGGGGTGGTCATAGAAAAGTACCCCGGTAGATGAAGATCTTTGTTTCTACAAGGCCTCAGGCTGTTGGCCCTTATCTTTTTTATTTCCTGGCCGCCTCCCCCTATTGTTACCTGCAACGACAACATGTAACATTGCAGCGCAGCAAGATAATATAAATCCACCGTAACAAAGGAAAGCAAACACCCGCGACGTATTTTTAAACATGTTTGCCAACGAGTGTCAGGTGAAATGACAGAAAGGAGGAAGAAAAAAAGGTCGCGGGGTAAAGAAAAAGGTCGGGGGTGGGGTGCAGAATGGCTTATATAACGATGATTATGCATTTATTTTTGTTGTTTTGTTTGATCAATGATGTGGCCCAATGAAAAAAAAATGCAGTCACGTTGAAGGGAGAGAATTATTGAATCCAATTGTGACAGTTTGACGCTGTCTTTTAAATCGCTTATGGCCCTTTACGAATTTGCTTGCAAATGTCCACCTAGAATAGCGATCCGCCGAAAACAAGTTTGAGTTTAAATATGAGTTTGGAGTAAGCACGTCCACCCGCCAACGGTTACCTTGTGCTAGAAAGAAGCAAAGTCTACATGCAAACCGATAGGATAGAAGGAAAACCTTTCACAGGCGTCCACTGACCACCTGCGCTCTTCACAAAAGTTTGAGCAAAAAAGGCAGAAGAGAAATGTACTTCTACATTCTTTGTTCAGAGTTGAGTTTGGAGAAACCTCGTCTACACGAGGGCGGTCACATTGTGCTAGATACAAGGCAAGACGACAGAAAGACTATAACAGAAAGAAGGGACAAAGAAAGCCCTACCAGAAACAGCCACCAGCCACACCTTCGAAAACAAGGATTAACCGAGAATATTTTGTGTGCTCTTCGCCAACATCCGCCCTGTCTCTCCCTTCCCTTCGGGTGCCTGAATATTCTGAGATGAACAGTTACGCCTTTTACATTCATTCAGCGTTGCCGGTCCTTAGGAGTGTTAAATTTTAAATGTAGTTTTTGTGTTTAAAAAAAAATGTTCGGATTTTGTACCTCATTTTGGGACTTTTAAACCGGTTTCTTGGAATTTTTGAAAATCCACACCGGTAATTTTACATTCTCTATAATTTATACTAGTCTGTTGTAAATTTGAAGGAAAGATATATTGACATACTTGTCTGGTAACTTAGAGGCTGTCTTTTGGTTTTTGATAACACACCTGAGCGTACAGCCATAAAACGTTCAGAAGTAGAAAGTACCGGAATAACTTACTTTTTCACGAAACTAATTTGTGGATAAATTACTGTGAAAAGTAATTAGACGGAGACTGTGGATTTCCTCCGCAACTTTTTCAATAATCCAATTCTTTTCTAGGCACCACTTGTCTATACACAACCTAGCGGCGGCGCCTTTCAATTGTTGGACGGCACGCTTTTGTGCAGCATTAAATTAATTATCACAGTGTGCAAAATTATGCGAATCAAGGTGCCAAGAGAAGCATACTTTGTAAGCCAGGGTGCACTGTGCCGGGCTGTTCTATTTGCATATTAATTGTAAAAAGATAATATCAGGAATCTGTTGGCGAACTGTTGTTCATGTTTGTTCGAAATCCAGTACATGTATCTGCACAAATGAGAAATTCGATGTTAGGCGTTTGCTGCTTTAGCATTATTACAAGGAGATAGAATAAATCGGAGCTGTGAAACAGCTAGATAAATGCCACAATGCATTTTAAACAAATGGCAACGTACGTAATGCATTGGTCATACCTCCTCTACACACTAAAAGATCTCCAGTTTTTTAGTTTTTTGGTTGTTGTTTTTTTCAGGAAATGGAGATAGAAAATACAAGAACTAAGGCCCGTGTTCCAATTGGAGAGGGACAGAAGGGCCGAGAATGGGGAATTAAAGGACAGCAAAGAAGCACACGTAAATACAAAATATTTATACACTGTACAATGAATCAAACCAATTGGCGGACAGTGACAGTGGTGTCAGACTCGCATATCAACATGAGAAATGTTTACTGACGTGGACAAGAAATTCAGATGATAAAACGGTTTATTAGATTCAGTTCAACATTTTTGGTATCTAGAACAAGACAAGTCATCAGAACCAATGACCTCTCTTTCTTTCTCTCTCTCTCTCTCTCTCTCTCTCTCTCTCTCTCTCTCTCTCTCTCTCTCTCTCTCTCTGTGTGTCTTTCCCTATCTCTCTCCCTTTCTCTCTTGCTGTCTCTCTCTCTCTGTCCCTGTGTGTGTGTGTGTGTGTCTCTTTCCCTATCTCTCTCCCTTTCTCTCTTGCTGTCTCTCTCTCTCTCTCCCTGTGTGTGTGTGTGTGTCTCTTTCCCTATCTCTCTCCCCTTCTCTCTTGCTGTCTCTCTCTCTCCCTGTGTGTGTGTGTGTGTCTCTTTCCCTATCTCTCTCCCTTTCTCTCTTGCTGTCTCTCTCTCTCTCCCTATGTGTGTGTGTGTGTGTCTCTCTTTCCCTATCTCTCTCCCGTTCTCTCTTGCTGTCTGTGTGTGTGTGTGTGTGTCTCTCTCTCTTTCCCTATCTCTCTCCCTTTCTTTCTTGCTGTCTCTCTCTCGTTACTTATTCTCGCCTGCCACTCCCCGTCACAACTTCTCTCTCTTACACAAAAACATTCAGGCTACAACGCTGACGCCCATTATAATTTCTGGAATTAAGAACACAAATACACTTTGTGAGTACAATATACATTTGTGAGCACATACACATTATAGTAATTATATTCATATATACAACAGACAAACAAGCATATGCACACACTCAGGCGACGCACAGATAAAAAAAAGTCTCACTGGTAACACAGTTTTTCCCTCGACAAGGAGCTCGTTATTTTGATTGCAAAATAGGCATAGCTGTTCCTAATCTACCCGTAAATAGTGCTGCACTTTTGATAAATTATGATGATTACATAATGAGGAATTGTGACCATTTTGTGATACAGTAAATCATGATGATTACTGGCAAGTCAAGAGATAAAACAGAGGGGCATTTGGTATAGTTATTGTTGTATGCGTCATTTTGCCGATTTTGAGGTTTTGTCATGAACGTGGTTCTCTGACTCCTAATTTCGTTATGTGTAAGTGTCATTCCAATCGGTTAAAATCATTTCGGGGTACGTATTTGGGGCGTAATGTTTTATGGTTTTAGCCCTTTTGCTGATCAAACCTCAGTCCTCATTTTCTCGAAAAGGCAAAAATGCACATACAACAATATGACAAATACCCGACGATGTATGGACTAATGGCAGTCTATATAATCTTCTGGGCGTTCATTATCTATACAATCATCGTCAAAAGGATTACCGTCTTCATCGTCAGTCCCTGCAGCTGACTGGGGGGATGGCGGTGTGAGAGAAGGAGACGGGGCGGAAGGCCGAGCTGGAATGACACTTCTGCTGATGGGAGGTAACTGCGGTAATGCACGAGGGCGGAGAAGTTGTCCACCCTTGGAAGGACCCCCGTGAGAAAACCGCCTTGGGGTGGTGTAGTTCTGATTGATGCTGCTGCTACTGCTGCCGCTGCTGTGTAAAAGTTTGTCCACGATTTTTGATGGTCTGCGAGAACGGGAGGAAATTAGTTGGTCCTCCGCTACCAGAGACCGCCGATTCACGGGCCTCATTTCATGCATGTCTGCATAGCTCTCTTTCCTAATGTCCACCACGCCACACTTGTATCCGAAGGGATCTACCCTGGTCTCTACAGACGAAATTTCAGAGTCAAATTCATCACCATCGGGGTTGTCGTTGCCGTAAAATTTGTTATTGTAGTTGCTGTCTTCATTGTCGTCGCTGTTGCTGTCTGCCGCTTCCGAAGTTTTATCCACGAAACCTGAATCAGCCGTTGACACATTCACAGACGTGTTCACGATCTGCGTTGCCGCAAAAATGTCTTCTGTAGCACCTGTCAAAATGACGCCATCATTAGCGTCAGAAGGAGGGCAGAAATTGATGACGTCGTTATTCACGTTGTTGCTGTATCTACCGATGGCCGGGAGAACAGCTCTGCGCTTTAACCCAGCGGCGCCCTGAATTTGAGAGTGAGAATCGGAGCCTTGAAATTCACGAACAAAACGTATGATTTCGTCAGCGTTGGGATCAAGAGGCTTTTGCCTGGGGCCCGTGCGGAAAGTCGGTGACATAGCTCGAGAAGGCCTTGATCTTTCAGAATTTCTAGAATCCATAGAACAGAATCTTGGAAGTCCTTAAAGGGTTTTTTTAAACGTAGATCTGTCTGTTGTATTTTTTTTTCCCTACAGCATTGGAACTGACTGTTCGCTGATGTTCATAGCACAAGTCTATAATGGCACATAGTGAAACAATTGTTACTTAACTTTTATATATCAGCGTATGCGACGTTTTCACTATTATTATAATTCGTTTGCTGTAGTTGAATGCAAAATGAAGCAAATTCATCCACGTTTTCTCAAAATATTAACATGAAGCCTGCGTGTCTTCGCAATACATTTGCAATCATGAATCACATGTATTACTATACAAATAACGCTTAATGCACAAGAATTTCTGTTTCATCCGTGAGATTCAGATAGTCAATTCCGTGTTCACCTGAACTTTTTCATCCTGAATGAAGAATCAACGACATGATGTTCATCATCACTTCAATCGATAAAATCAACAAACATCACTTTCTATATTTTAGCGCTGAACGAAGCCACCAGCACCAGACGCACACACAGGACATCAAGTTGATAAACTCAAATAAACTTCATCTCACGACTGACGATTTCTGACTCCGCTGAGGGGATAGACTTCAGTGTGACACTCATAATCTGATGCAAAATAATCCTCCTTCAGAGGCATCAAATTTGACACTTCGCGTTCGCAGGACTGGTGTTGTTGTGGGCGTGTGGAACGTTACAGCGAAATTCTGAGCCTTCCTAGAATGTCACAAACTATGTGGTACAGCAGATCGATAAGGCAATAAAACAATGGACAGTGAGCTGATTGCTGATGCGTGGAAACGATATGGATGTTCGATTAATCAGCTAAGTGCCTGTGGTGTTATGTAGGCCAAGGTCTGGGCTTGCTCCTGGCTGGAAAGTGGGGAGGGGAGGGGGCGAGCTCTCCCTGAAACGACATAGAAAACAACAAAACCTGATGAAATGAATCAGCAACTGCGGATTGCGCAATCATTTTATTTATCCAGCTAGCCGATCCAGCCCTATCTATCTATCTATCTATCTACCTATCTATCTATCTATCTATCTATCTATCTATCTATCTATCTATCTATCTATCTATCTGTTTGTTTGTTTGTCTATTGTCTTTCTCTCTCTGTTTTTCTGTCTGTTCCTGTCTCTCTTTCTGTCTCTTTATCGGTATGTTACTCCGTTGCTTTTAGTTGCCTTCCCAAATCTAATTGGAACAGCTGACCCAAATCCTCTGAAGTGAGTAGGAACAATTTAAAACAAAACGGCAGTGAACCAAACCCAATGCCCGCTTACCCAGCGAGAGCTGCAGCAACTACGTGATTGTATACCTGATATAGAACAAAATGCTGGATCCAAATTTTGTCCAGCTTTCTGGTCACCACTCATGCACATGTAGTACCGGTATTTTGCATTGTCTTGTCTATAGAAACGAGTAAACCCTCCTAACCAGCCTACTCTCCCTTACCCCCTTCCCTTTGCCCTCTACACAACCCTCCTCACCCCCTCCCCCACACACACACACTCCCTTTATCCGCTTACACACGTAAACCTGTCAAATTATCCCTGAAAATCTCTTAATTTGCTAATGGCATCATTGCTGGAACAAAAGCATTT